>VXBJ01005845.1:992717-1003772 GCA_013400055.1 Nycticryphes semicollaris
GAGTCCAGACGGTGCTGGGTACCCCCAACTTCCCCACTTCAGCCAGCAATGAAGACAGGATAAACCCAAACCCAACTCGATAGTGTGAAAACCTGCTAAAATAGTCCTGCAAGATGCTCTTTTGAAAAAACAAACAAAACAAAACAAACAAACAAAAAAAAACCCCAAACCAAAAAAAGCAAGTTGCTAATTAAAAAGGAAAAATATTCTAATTACTCCCGATAACCAGCAATGATGGGAAAGAAAACACCGGTAAAACTGTTCAACAGATTAATTGGAGTTTGCTAAAGTATGACAGGCTTTTGACAGTTTTCCTGAGTGGCAGCCACTCTTTAAAGGCAATCACTGAACCTGACAGAGGTTTTCATAGCAGCACTAGGAAATAATGATTGCAATCAATCATATCTTACTGGATTTCATGAGACACGCTGGTAAACACAGCAGAGGGAGGAGAATTATTTATGGTGCTTCAGAAGAGCATACAGCTAAGTAATTGGATGAAATCAGGGAAAAGAAAGAAAGCATCCCCTGAGGGTGATGTCTAGTGGAAGAAGAAATAGTTTCCCTGCGAAACCAGTGGAATAGTCAACAGCCAATCTGCTCAAATTTGGATGGGTCAAAACCCTGGAGAATTCACTAAGGATACGCTAGTCTTTAAAATACCTTCTTGGAGCAAACACATCCCTGGGCAGGCATCCCACCCCCTGCCATTACCTGCCGCTGAAACCTCCAGCAACGGGGGCCGGGACGGACGTGGGGGGGGAAGTTTTGTTGTGTGAGCTGACCTGGATGAGAGAGTGAAGTTCAACGCCAGATGCCTCAGGGCAGGGTGACGGCGCAGGAAAGCAGCTGAGAAAGCAGCGTTTCACACAGCATCTCCAGCACGGCCACGGCGTGAGGCTGGGACCAGTGGAGACGATGCAGAGCCCAGGCTGTGCCATGTTGGGAAAGAGCAAACGGGATGGGGTTTCCATGCTCAGGCATGGAATCCCACGTTTCGGGATCCCAAGCATTCTCCCCACACACACCCCCCCATCACTCAAGCTGGGAGCCAGCCTCACCCAGCACCTCACAAGCAAGGAGGAGGCAGCATGTGGGATGTCACCCCATCACACGGGTTTGTGTGTGGCACTAGGGCACTCGGGCTGAGGTTTTCAAAAGGAGATGGAACACTTTGGGAGGGAAAAAAAAAAGGGTTTTGAAGGCATTGTTTCCCTTATATGCTTGGACTGAGAACTTTGTGGAATGGGGCTAATGGTTGGACTTGATGATCCCAAGAGTCTTTCCCAACCTGGAGGATTCTATGAGAACTTTGTGGAATGGGGCTAATGGTTGGACTTGATGATCCCAAGAATCTTTTCCAACCTGGAGGATTCTATGACTCTATGGCTGATTCAAAGCTCCTTGCCCTGCATAGCTGCTGGATCCATATGACAGCTCCCTGTCCCTGAGTCACTTGGCCCCATTCTGCTCGAGTGGGGTCTCACACTGCTCAGCGCCGGCTTCATGGTGAGGAGATGGGGAAAGAGAAATCAGCAGGGGAAATGATGTCAGAGCTGCACACCCACACTCAGCCCAACACTTCCTTCCTGTTCTCCTCCTAGCAGGTGCAGACCAGGGCCCTGGGGACACCCCATGGCTACAGAGGTGGCATCTCGCCTTTGGTTGCTTATCCCATAAAACGGGTCCGGTTTCAATTGGAGCAAAAGCCTCCCTAACCCAGCAGCCACTTAGAGCCCATCTCCTGGGGGGAGACCTTGGCCCACACCAGTGTGAACAGCACTGAAACATCCCCTTGACATTTAAAATGCAATTCCACAATGTATCTCTGCTGCTCAGAACGTGGCTGATTTGTTGTTGATTTTTTCCCCATACACACCCTTCTCAGACACAAGCCATATCCCTGCCTGGCTGCCTCGCAGCAGCTCAAGGCTCCAAGTACAAGCAGGGAATTTGCTCAGAGATGGTAAGATATTACTTACGTTCATGGAAAATACCAGCTGAATTCATTTCAATCTAAAGCATCACTTGCTTTGCTTTGTTTTTCGCCTTTAAAGGACAACTTCAGGCTACTTAAACCCCTCCAAAGGACAGCGTATTTTCTAAGGATTTCTTGGAGAAGGAATTGGAAGATCCCCACCCCGCAGCATAGCTGGACCCAGTTCCTTGGGTGACTGATACCCAGGGCTGTCCAGGGGACCCCATCCTCCCAGAGGGCACCCACCCTGGCACCTCAGGAGCAAAGCACCAGCCCTTCACCTCTCTCCTCCTACCACACTCCTCTTATTTACTTTCACTATCGACTTTGATTCAAGCAGATTAGAAGATCAAAGAGCCAACTAGCCAAGGACTCCAGCTAACCCTGACACATAATCCATTACAATCACAGCCCAGAGACCCAGCACTGAGTGGCAGCAAGAAAGCCCAAGGCCAGGCAGCGATGGCCACCTCCTGTCCCCATCCCTTTGGGCACCCACCCTGGGGAAAAGCTGCTCTGGGGATGCAGGAGGTCCCACTGAGTGGCTGCACCCCTGGAGGGCACCCAGTCAGTTGTTGCCTCCAACAAACCCACCCACATGCACCCATTAAACTGCTACAGATTTATTATTTTAATTTATTCAGAAAAAAATACAGACCTGCTTAGCCAGTCCCCCGACCCAAAAAGCACACAGGGAGTTGTCACACCGCCAGCGGCAGCGATTTGCACCCTGAGGAGTCCACAGAGCAGCTTGGAGGCTGGCAGTGAAGCGGACACTTCTGGACGGCTCCAGCTGCACCATCGATCTGCTGCTGAGCCGCTGGAAAGGGCCAGCAACCAACTGGTTCCCCGGTAATCAGCCAAATTAAGCAGCCTTAAGCCACCGGCTGGCAAAGTAGATTACGTCCCACCTGCCTGCTATCATCTACCCCCTGGATTTATCCATCCACTCATCCACTGCTGTGCAATCAGCAGCAAATGTGCAGCTTTAGGGATGTTTTCACTCCTCCTCACCATGTCCATGGGCAGGCAGAGCCCATCAGGCCCCACAAAGCCCTGCACGGCTGGCTCCAGTGCCATGGGGCTAGCAGCCCTGTGCCACCATCCAGCCAGGCAGGAGCCAACCCCACTCCCGGACTGTCACATACTTGGGCTCTGCTCTCCAGTGCTGCCAATGGCTTCATGGGTGATGAGCCATACCTCTGCTTTCCTTCTGCAGCCCCACACCCCAGCATGTCCTCCCCCAGGAGGGCAATGTCCCATGGGCAGGTGACGCTTTGAGCAGGTTGATGCCCCCCAGGAGAGCACTATCCCACAGGCAGGTGATGCCCCCTGAGGGGGCCAATACAATATCCCATGGGCAGGTGATGTTCTCGGCAGGGTGATGCTCCCAACAGGATGCCATGCTAGGTTTCTTGGGGGGGGGGGGTTGGTTAGAGAAAGGTCTTGAGGAAAGCTCAGCCTCCACCCAAGGTGCCACCAGCCCTGCCTTCAGTTCGCTGCTTCACAGAGCATGGAGGGAGAGTGACAGCCTGGTGTCCCCATAGCAATCCCATGGGGTCTGGGGTCTCACTCCTTCCCTTGGGGCAGCCCTTTGGTCGTAGGACCCCAAGCTGGGCCTGCAGAAGAGGCTCCTGCCACTTCTCCAGCCCAGCCAGTTCCCCTTGCCCCCTTACCCACAAGCAAGTGCCTGCAAGAGCAGACTGCAGCTCTCTATCTCAGTCCTAACACATGTTCACTCCCTATTTCCATATAAATAAGAAAAGGCAGGAAGCCGAGCAATACAAATAGACACTTACATTCACAGACAGGAGTGTTTTATTACCACAAGGGAGGGCGTAGGGCTGTTCCCCCCAACTTTTCTTATTCCTTTCCCCTCCACTCCCCTGACACACACCAGAGACCTGGAGTCCGCCGTGGGGCACAGGAACGGTCCCACAAGCCCAGCCACAAGCCACCACTCTCCAGGCAAAACGAGCTTGGTTGCCTCCTCCTCTCCCTGGCAGCCCCAGGAGATGGGCTGGGGGAGGCAGGTAGCTGGGGAAGAGAAATACACACAACCCTAGGACAAGCTGCAGTTCAGCTTTTATTTATTTCCTTTTCTTTTTAACCCCATCGTTTTCCTCCCTTCTCCATTCCCCTTTCACTTTGGGGTTGTTTTTTATTGTTTTGGTATGGGTTTTTTTTAAGAAAGTACCAGCAGGGTATTTTTAGTTGCTCCTCTATTGCCAGCCAGCACTATTTTAAATTGCGTTTTAAGCTGTTCTGCAGTGCTCCAAACACCTCACACTGCAGGCGAGGCTTTCAAACTACAAGATTAACATTGATTTTAAATTGCTTCCTAAAACACAAGTGCTCCAGCACAAGGCTGGCTCAAGGGCAGTTGCTGGTAGCACAGCCCAGCGGACACTGGGCTTCCCAGGGCACAGCTGGACCCCACACTGGGCTGGATGATGTCAGCACTGGGGGCAAAGCTGGACCCTGGTTTTGCAGCCAGGACCCCCAGCTGCAGGTGATGAGTAGCACACAACAGCCCCATGGCAGAGGGGCAGCCCTAGAGGAGCTCCATGGACCCCCAAGCCAAACCCCCCCCTAACCCATCACCAACCCTTGGTCTTTTCAAGAGAGGCATTGCTCCAAAGGCATCGGCATTTAACTCAACTAGTTCTTCTCCTAATGGCCTCGGTTTCTGACCTGGGGAAAAGCATATTATCAGGAACCGAAGCCCCAAGGATTGCAGGAAATGAGCCCAAATCCCTTGGGCAGAGGAAGGATTCAACCCAGCATTTGCGGTGCCCCAAAAGCAGATGGAGGAAGGCTTCGGGAAGCTCAGCAGCACCATCACTACTCTGGCTCCTCAAGTCCAACACTCGAGCCCACAGCCTGATTTACAGCTGCCCCAAAATGCTATGTTTCAAAACCAGCAGAACTCACTAATTTTAACATTTCCAAAATTATTACCGTTTCTCCTTCAGCCAAAAATATTGGCCAAACAGTGCTGGGCATCCTGCCACTTGGTTTCCAGGGGTGAATAAATCTTCCCCTCCCTTCAAACCCATCAGCCTCCGCCAGGCCTGGCAGCCAGAGCCTTCCAGCAGCAGCAGAACAGGGCAGCAGCCCAAAGCAGAGCCCGCGGGGGCCGGGGGGCATAGGTAGAGCCATGGGACCAGCCTCAGCTAATCTCTGCCTGAGCTGAACCGAGCCCTGCTCTCTCATTTAGGCCAGAGAAACAAATAAATCAGTGGGAAAAACCAGCTTTTACAGAGGCTGCTATGGTTCCCACCGTGCTAGTTTTATTTTCTGAAGTACCTGCTGCCTCCCGGGCTCAGGATGAATTCTGATTTAGGAGTGAGAAGGGGTAATAAAAGCATAAAGAGCCATTAACATTCTTCCTGGCCGCAGTGGGCTGTTTGCTCATCACACGTTGATGGAAATGCCATTTGACTTCCTTATGAGCTATAGAAAATCAATTAATTGGTTTAATCATTCCCTGGGAGTCGCTGCTTATGGAGATAACAGAGTGCCAGGGCCAGCGGGATGCTGCTCCTCCCTCCTCTGACACAGCGGTGGCAGGGAAGGGACCAGCACACACCACCTCCTCATCTCTGCTCCACCGGTTTAAGATTTGTGAATTCTCATTTCCACCTTCCAATAAGTTTGGTGGCATTATTTTTGTTTGTTTGTTTGTTTTTAAGCCCGCAGGCATCCCATTCTGAGCAGCAATTGTACCAAAGGGATACTTCTTCAGGAAGAGACGTGTTCCCAGGGTGGATTAAGCGTTAGCCGTCACTACAGCAGCTCTTACAACCACTTCTTACCCTTCTGTGCCCCACAAACCACTAATCTGCATTTTAACTGCCCCTCCAGCACATCCCCACAGAAGCGGGCACTAACCCCCCCGTGTCACCTGCACCCCCCCACGGATGCCTTTATTTTCCTTATTTTAACAGCTCTAGTTCCCCTGCCTGCAAGAGCAATTTAAGCAATTTTAAGAGCAGTAAAGTTTTACACGTCCACTTTAAACTCCCTTCCCAAGTGCAGTTGGAGATGGGAACATGGTGCTTGTTCACCAGCCCGACGGGGGATGCAGAGCTCCAGGGCTGAAGGGGATGGCGCAAGGGGACACCAGAAGCAGCAGACGCAGGAGAGGACACATGCTTTTAATCAACCCCCATTTCCTCCACCTGGGCAAAGCACTGATCTGCTCCAAAAAAGGTGCAAATTAAGGACACCCCTGTGTTGCCCATGGGGGTGCCTCTTGCCGTGGCACAGCGGGGCCAATGGCACTGGCACCCCATGGGCTGCATGAGGAGAAGGGGAGGGAGCAACTGACACCCACTGTCACAACCCAACAGCACCCATGGCCATCACGCAACAGCTATTCCTCAGCACAGAGCACCGCTTTAACCCATAATTAAAGAAGCCACACACACACACTCAACAGGAAGAGCGGAGTAAGTCGTTATCGCTGCTGCGTGTGGCGTTATCCACTTAAAAGAGCCCCTGGAGCAACCCAGCATCTGGCAGAAGCTGGAAGAGATGGGGTCTGGGGAGGCAGGGTTTGAGGCAGAAAGCCCTCACCCTGCATATGGGTTCTGCCTTGCTTTGGCATCTCCATTAACCTCCTCCTCCTCCTCACCGATGCTTGGGCAACGAGGAAGCGAGAGGATGGTCCCGAGAAACGGGAGCCACCAGAGCACAGCACCTCTGGGCCAGCCAGAGAGATGGACCCGCTGCCCCAGCCTTCTTCTGAGGGAGGAAAAAGCAAAAAGCCCATCTTCCTCAGCACGGCTCCTTGCCAAAGAAATGCTCTCAATACTGACCAGCTCAGCTTGACACCAAGGAGGCAACTATGTGGAGCATCCACTGGCTGCTCTGGCCCCTGAGGCTGCCTGGAGCAGCTTTGGATTGGACAGACACAGAGAGGCTGGAAATGAGCCCCAGGCACCCAAAAGCTGCCCAGCACGCTCCTCCCCATGAGTGTCCCTCGGCTGGCACCCTTCCATTGACCACAGGCACCAGGAGACTCAAACCCAGCTCTGGATGCAGCAGGAGGAAAATTAAGTGTTGGGGACAGGCAGGATCTGCATGTCTCAGCCAGTACCAGGGAGGTGACATGCACCCACTTACCCACACCCTCTCCACGGGGATGCTCTCCAGCTAATGGCCCCACCACCACTACAGGGAAGAGGGGATCGGAGACGGGAACCTCCTGCTGCCTTTTGAGAGGGTTTTTATAAGTAAATTCTGGATTGAGGTTGTGAGAATGGCTTCATCCCTCTGCCTGGACAAGTGCCCTGGGCACTGCCTGCGGACAGTTATCCAGAGCTGCTCAGCAGACAACAGCAAAACATAATGCAAGGAGAGGGTTATAACTAATTTGGGAAAAAAAATGGGAATAATTAGCGTTGAGTTTGCACAGCAGAGTCTGCCCAGCTTCCTCCCTCCCTCTGCCTGTACCCACACATTCTGCCCCCTCCCTGGGTCCCCATCACCATCACTTGGTTACACGAGTCATAGAATCATAGAATGGTTTGAGTTGGAAAGGATCTTCAAGATCATCAAGTTCCAACCCCCTGCCCTGGACAGGGACACCTCCTACCAGATCAGGCTCTTCCAAGCCTCATCCAGCCTGGCTTTGAACCTCCTTTGAACCTGGTTCAAAGCCAGGCTGGATGAGGAATGGGGCAGCCACAGCTTCTCTGGGCAACCTCTTCCAGTGTCTCACCACCCTCACACCAAAGAAGTTCTTCCCCAGATCTCAGCTTAATCTCCCCTTCAAAGCCTTCCCCCTCGTCATATGGCTTCCCTCCCTCATCAAGAGTTCCCCCTCCAAGCTTTCCTGGAGCCCCTTTAGGGACTGGAAGGGGCTCTAAGGTCTTCCCAGAGCCTTCTCTTCTCCAGGATGAACCCCCCAACTCTCTCAGCCTGTCCTCACAGCAGAGGGGCTCCAGCCCTCCCAGCATCTCCTTGGCCTCCTCTGGCCCAGTTCCAGCAGGTCCACATCCCTCCTGTGCTGAGGCCCCAGAGCAGGAGGCAGCACTGGGGGGGGGCGTCTCTCCCAGAGGGGAGCAGAGGGGTAGAATCCCCCCACCCCTCGCCCTGCTGGCCATGCTGCAGGGGATGCAGCCCAGAGCGTGGGGGACTTACTGGGCTGCCAGCACACATTGCTGGCTCATGTTGAGCTTCTCACCCACCAACACCCCCAAGTCCCACCTCCTCAGGGCTGTCCTCCATCTATTTTCTTCCCAGCCTTGATCTCTGCCTGGCAGCAAGATAAATTTGTAACTCATGTGACTTTTTGAAAGCAAAGGGAACACGGGCATCTCTGGAACCACAAAACACACGGCTGTGTGCCACATCTCAGGGAGGCAGCAGACCGGGCTCTAGCTCCTGGGTGCTCTCTCCAGCGAGGTCAGGTAAGAAAAGGGGCTGTCAAAGCCACAAAGCCACTTTTGGGTATTTTAACCAACTCGAGTTCCTGCCAGAAGAACTGTGGAGAAGTAATGGAGGAGCAGATCGGGATCTATCACAACTGGCAGTGACCCAAGTTTGCAAACGGGTCCAGAAATTGCCTTTCCCAAGGGAGAGGGAGCTGGGATGGGAGGACAAACACATCTGTGTTCTGCTGTAAAGCTCCTTCTGGCTGAGTGCAGAGCCGAACCATCTCCTCTGCTGTCCTCCCTGGCGATGAGCTACATGCACAGGGTACGCAGGGGGTCAGGATCACACACGCAGACCTTCTCCTCCTCCCTCCTCCTCCTCCTCCTTCCAGCCCTGCTGACTGCGAGGGAGATATTCAAGCTCACCCTGATCATTAGCAAATCTGAGTTTGACCTTTCTCTATCTTCTGTGAGAACAAAAGGTGATGGTACCTCGCTGGGGATGCTGCTGGAGCAGAAGGAAACCAGCAGAGACGGGAGCGGGAGCAAAGGACCCCTCCGAGGAGATCATGTAGGTTCTCACATTTCTATTTGGCCTCTTGGCTCTACTCCTTGGGGAGCAATTCAAGGCATTGAAATAACATGAGATCCCATCACTTCATGGTACTATGACTCTGGAACGGTGAAGATGCCCTGCTACAAAACCCTGAACAACTTTGCACATTATCTTCTGCAGCACAATTTCCACCCCTCCATCCCCTGTCCCGTCCGTCCCCCTCCCAACCCCAACATCCCTGCTCTGGTGAGAAACAGAAGCCACAAAGGCTGAAGCATTCAGCTGCGCTGCACAAGCCTGAAAAAATCTCCCCCTCTCTCCTTGTCTGTGCTCACTGATGGAAGAAATTGCTTTAAGCAGGTGAGACTCCAGGAACTGGAGCAAGCAAGAGCTGTGGGAGAGGCAGAGCATTCCAGTAGCTGGAACACAGGAGGGATGCTGGGTTTGGGGACAACAACACAGGAGTTCTACTGGGTGATGTTAAACACCATTTCCAGTACAACATGCTGTCTGCAGGACCTCTCCTGAGAGTCCTGTATCCCAACACAACAAGCCACAGCCATTCTGACACCCCAAGAGAGCAGTGGTGCTGAGCTTCACCCGCAGCCTGCCTCTAAGACGCGATGCCCCAGCCCAGCAAGGGGAGGCTTCCCCAGCAGGCTTCCTCCATAACTTTTCCTCATTTATTTTTCTTTCCCTGCAAAAGGAAAATGAAAGACCAAATCTCAGAGCCTTTCGCAGCAGAAGCCATTCTCTGGCCACCTGCACTTCTACTGTGCCACCCACCAAGGGAGGCTCCCACAGACACTGCCACGGTGCCCACTCCCAGACAGATTCCAGGTCAAGGCAGTTTCCATCACCCTGCTGCAGAAAGTCCCAGTGTCATAGGACTGGGAAAAAAATCACTGCCCCAGTCCACAGGCTGTTCAATATCCCATTGGGGTCCATACCCTGTAGCCCCAAGGACATCAGACCCCAAAGCACATCTCAGCCACCTGGGACAAGGAGCAACAGCCTCACAGAGGATGGGCTTCACCCCCACTCGCTTGTGTTTTCCACCTTGTGCTCTAAAAATCAGCTTTCCCCCACCCTTCTCCTTCCTTTTTCCCCTCTCCCCACTGACCCTGTTCCCAAACCAGTTGAGGAAACGCAACACAGGAGCCCGAGTGTGGTCACCAACAGAAACCAGCTGGAGATGCTGCGGGGAGCTCACTTTGGGGTGGGGAAAGGCAGATGCTGAGCTCTCCAAGCTGAGCACCAATCCAGGCAGGAAACACTTGAAAATGGGTTGCAGAGACAGTTCTGGGAACAGTAAACACTCCGCTCTAGCACTCAGCAAACCAGCCCTTCCCGAAGGCACCGAGAGTCAAGGAGCTCAGCGTGAGAACCGCCGCTGCAGCACCCTGACCCCGAGCACCAAGACAGCTCTAACTGCATGAACCACCCAGAGACTGGTATCAAAGTACCACCAAGGTCAGCCGAAATTAAAATCGGAGCCCTCTTGCAAGAATCAGCAGCCCACAGGGGAGGGCAGAGCTCTGGCTCCAGCCATTCCAGGACCTGTCCTACACGTCCCCAAGGTCTGCAGCAAATTCCTCCAGCACCTCCTACCCTACCACACCAGAAATCAACACCAGGAGAAATCAGAAGCCTTTCCACTTTTTAAACCTACAGCTACAGCAGTGGCAGGCAATATTCCAGCCGCATCTAATCACGTTTTAACACTTAATAACCTATTTTCTGCTGCTAATCCCCTGCAGCGGCAAACTCCACCAGAGGGATGTGCATCATCGCCGAAACCAGAGCAGGGCACGGCCGTGGCCAAATCCCTCCCCAGCCTTGCCGCAAGCACCACGATTAAAGATTTCAGTGCATTTTCAGGATCAGGTCCCATATGCCCCAAGAGAGCACGAAAGAAAGACATTTGGGGAATTTAAAAAAAAAAAAAGAAAAAAAAAATGGAAACAGGTAAAAAAAAAAACAAACCACTTTCAGTTCTAAAAAGGAATTGAAGAGGGCACAGAAAACTCAGTCTCTTGAGTCTCAAGTCATTCCCAGAGCGTCTCCCGCATTCAAAATTTATAGACTTGTCTGAACTCTATTTTTTGGGGTTTTTTTTGTTTTTTTTTTTTTTTTTT
>VXBJ01005845.1:1003837-1016179 GCA_013400055.1 Nycticryphes semicollaris
TTTTTTTTTTTATTAATATTTATTTATCATTAAGAGGCAAAGCCCCTGCTGCATCGAATCTCCAAGCAGAGAATCCACCTGAGGAACGATTTCTGGCGCACACTGAGAAACCTGGCTTTTGCAGAGAGCCTCCAAGAAAGGGGATTCACATATAAAAAAAAATAAAATTAAAAACGTGATTAACTTCTGGATTGTGACATTACCCATTTCTCCTCTTCATGCTCCTGCCCTGCATCTGCCTTCATTTCGTTTCTGATCAGCCGCTTCGCAGAATTCAGAAGCCAGGAAAGCTCTGAGCGAGCCTGAGGTGGTTTTTTCATGAGCTTCCCCTTGGACTGCAACACCCAAGGTTCCATCCATGAGCTGGTCAGGACACTCAGGGACAAACAGGAACAGCCCCAGCCTGGTCCAGACCATGATTTTTTTGTTTTATCCACAACCCAACAGGATTTNTTTGCAGAACAAATTCTCTCAGTGGCCATTTCTCCATGTTTACTTGACAGCAGCGGATTAGGATAAAATAACTTGTGTTTCAAAAGGTTGGGGTTTTTTTTTTTATTAATATTTATTTATCATTAAGAGGCAAAGCCCCTGCTGCATCGAATCTCCAAGCAGAGAATCCACCTGAGGAACGATTTCTGGCGCACACTGAGAAACCTGGCTTTTGCAGAGAGCCTCCAAGAAAGGGGATTCACATATAAAAAAAAATAAAATTAAAAACGTGATTAACTTCTGGATTGTGACATTACCCATTTCTCCTCTTCATGCTCCTGCCCTGCATCTGCCTTCATTTCGTTTCTGATCAGCCGCTTCGCAGAATTCAGAAGCCAGGAAAGCTCTGAGCGAGCCTGAGGTGGTTTTTTCATGAGCTTCCCCTTGGACTGCAACACCCAAGGTTCCATCCATGAGCTGGTCAGGACACTCAGGGACAAACAGGAACAGCCCCAGCCTGGTCCAGACCATGATTTTTTTGTTTTATCCACAACCCAACAGGATTTCTCGGATGCCAAGGACTTTTTAAGCGCTTGGGTGATGGGCTTGACCCCCCTGCCCTTGCTTTTTGCGTTTAAGCTCACAGGCAGCTTTGCTCACAGAGCATCGCTGCTGGGTCTGGAGGGATGCAGGGAAGGAAGGACCAGAGCAAAGAGTCACAAAAGCTAGGGTCGCCCCCCAGGAAGGGCCACCAGAAGCCACCACTCGCTAGCCACAAATACATCCAGCTGAATTGAGCGGCTACCCAGCCTGCACCCAGGGCATATGGGGAGAGGATGCTGCCAGCTTGCAAAGCAAAATTAATCAATTAATGAATAATGCTCAAAAGGGCCCATTAAACCCAACGCTTCGGTGAGCCCATGCGGAGAGGAGAGGGGCAGCAGGGACCAGGCTCCTTCCCCAGTGGGACCACCAGAGCAGAGTACTCCAGAGGGTTTCACACCAGAAGCCTGGTCCCAGGAGATATTTAATCTGGGCTTTGACACACGGCAGACCCCAGCCCATGCACCCAATAATTCCTCCAAAGCCAACGGCCTGGAATCTGCCCAGGTTTGTGTGAATGCTGGCCCAATTCCCACCATTACTAACATCAAGAGCTAATCAGCCCAGCAAAATTAACCTGCTCCTTCGCAGGACCAGTATTGTGCGCTTAACCACAACAATAACAACCAGCAGTATTTCTTGGGTTTCCTTGGAATCCATAATACATGTTAATTAAAAGCCAGTTTGTTAATCAAACGGATTTATTGAGGCTGGGCAGCGCTAATAAAAAGCATATCCATTTCTGTTCCCACTGACCTCCATCGACTCTCGCAGGAACTTGGAGCTCCTCCACATGAGCTCAGCATCACCCCAGCCAGGAGGGACCTCTGGGGTACTTTCCCGTGGCCTCCTGCTCCAAGCAGAGCAGACCTGAGGGTCCGATCAAGCTGCCCACAGCCTCACATCAGCCAGATGCATTTTGAAAGTCTCCAAGGATGGAGTTTCCCCATCTCACCAGCTTCCCAGAGGCTTTGACTCCCCATTTCCCAGTGGCACCGGTGAGGTTGCACAGCACCCATCGTCCCTCCTCCTTTTTACTATGGGTGTGATACTTGGTTTTTTCCAGCCACCAGAACCTTCCCCAACAGCCACAGCCTTTCAAAGGTGACAGAGATGGGTCTGCAGTGACATTGGCCGGCTCCTGTCCAGCTCCAGTCTTCTATACACCCTGAGGTCTCGGTCCTTCTCTGCTTTGGGGGTTTCTCACCCCATATAGCTGAGAATAGCTCCATCACCATCTAGGACAGCCAGTCCCTACATACCGGTGTCACAGGAAAGGCCAAACCCCAAAAGCCTGAACCCAGTGTTAAAGAGTGAGAAAAAGCTTCTCGGGTTGTGCCTGCCAAGTCCTGGGGACAAAGAATATAACCTTCTTCCCAAACAGCACCCTTCCTCCAGAGACAGGAGAGAGGATACTTCACGTTTCAAAACACTGCGTGAGACCATGAATGAACCAAAGTCTTCCCAAACAAGAAACACAGCAACAGCCAAGTTTTGCAGCAATTCATCTGGAAGTAATACTTTGCTTGGCAAATCCATCCAATAAAACCGGGGGCAGAGAAACATAAAATATGGTGTTGCATTGAATTTCTGAGCTTCCTAACAAAGCAGGACTTCCCTTTGCCAGTTACAGACCTAAGAGACCAAAAGCTTGAAAAATTAAGAGGTCATAATGTTTTGGGTTTTTTTTTCCTTCTTCTTTAAACAAGACCAAACAGCCATTACCAGAGGCAACATCCAGACCCGTGCAGCCTCAGACCTAAAGTAGCAAGAGTGGAGAATTCAGAGATGGGAGAGCCCGAAAAAGGAGATTTCTTTTGACCCAGCTCCAGGATCACGCTGACACTGCGTCCAGTAAGAGACACACAAGGATGGGAATCAGTGGATTCCAAGATCTGGGTTCAACTGATGACAAGAATCAGGATGAGAAAGCTCCAAGGCATCCAAAAAGGGGATAAAGAGGAGGAATAGTGGGTTGGTTGGTTTTTTTGTTTTTTTTTTTGCTATCATTTCACTACAACTTTAGCATCCTCTGGGGTGGACCAGGGTCTTCTACAGGTTTCTGGAAACCTTTGCTGCTCTTCGCAGCGCAATCCATGCCACCTCTCAGCCTGGGCTGGTCCCACAGTTAACCAGTCCTTCTTTGCATTTTCTTCTGGTTCTCTGCAAACTCCCTTGAGGATGCTGGGTCGCTCCTGGGACAGAGGGTGGCTGTAACAAGTGACTTTTTATTCCAGAAATCTTTTCCGGACCCATCTCCTTCAAAAACAAGTTTGTAGAAATGCAGTGGTCCGGGGGGGGGCTTCTGCCCACCCTCCTCCCATGCCGCTTCTCATCCCAAGAAGGAAGAAGGAAGAAGCAGGCTGCGCTTGGCATAGGGACAGGGACATCAACACAGCACCCTCGCAGGGGCAGGAACCCTGACCAGGGTAAACATGCAGAAAATATCGATCCTGCAACCTGCTGTGGCTGAGGTCAGCCAGGAAAACACCAGCCCCAGGGAGAAGGGGCTTAATAGAGTGGTTGATGGGAATAATTGTTCCCCCTAATTAGGGGAGCAGAGAAGGAGCAATGAAGCCACCGTTTTCTCCATCCACAGGGGAGAGAGCAAAGCCAGCTGCCACCGGCTGCACATTAATCTCTCTGAAAGTCAACTAAGCAGTTTACAAGCACCATCCAACTTCTGGAAACCACCACTTTAGTCCTCTCCTTCTGGAGGAAAGCAGCTAGTACTTCAAGGGAAGTATTTCATGCCCATAAATCACATTCCAGGTCATGCTGGCAAGCTCAAATCCCATGCTTTTGGCACGGAGGAGAGGACCCCGGTGGCCTGACCAAGCCTACCTTACCCTGCTCACCTGAGTTCAAGCAGGGCATTTCCCTCCATGCAATTCAGTCATGCAATTCCAGGCTGGAACCGCAGAGGAAAAGTCAGGGCAAAGCTCAATTTGATGCAGCAACACCCTCCTAGAACAAGGGCAGGACAAGACCCTCCCACTGTGGAAGGTGTCTCCTGAACTGACTTCACATCTCGCAAAAAAATAAAAGGCGTTTTAACAAAAGTAACAGAAAACACACTTGCTAAAAAAAAAAAAAAAAATAATCAGGTTATTTATCTTCCCCATTTCAGGACCTCCACAAAACCACAAAGGCCTTTCACTTTCCCACCCCCTAAGGAACAATTTCCACCCCCTTGCAGAACAAACCTGCCCAAAAGTACTGAACACCCCACACTCCCAAGCCAAACCCTCAGCTCACAGGACCGGGTGCAGCCGAGTTTTAGCCACACGGCTGCAAAAATACCCCAAGCCATGGCAAGAAGGGCCAAAAGGACCCCGAGTCGTCCTGATGTCCCTGAAAAGGGTGGGGAGGGAGCCTTGGGAATGGAGGTATTTGAGCATCATCCTTCCTACATCCCTGGCCCTTGTCAGGTCAGCTGGACTGTGCCCGTGGGGTTCATTGAGCATCCCATGGGACAGGACGGGCATGGAAACGTGCTTACCTTCGGTGCGGATGGTGAAGGGGGAATCCCCCAGGCGCTTGGCTGAGAACTGCCCTCCCAGCGATGTCATCAGGAAGCACAGGGTGAAAAATCCAATGCCCAGCACGAATATCCTGCAGGAGGGAAAGCAAAGCTGCAGGGAGGTGTGACAGGTGACCAGCTCTCTCTCCTGAGACAGCCCCACCACCCTGCACCCCTCCCCAGGTAATTCTCCTGAACAAGTTACTTTTTCTGGGGGATGTCTGAAAGAGGCAGGGGGGACAATCCCTGCCTCCTCCCCAGCTGCTCCATCCCCATGGCTCACCTGCTTCCAGCCCAGGGAAGGAGCATCTCTGCTGCCCCCAGCCCCACGAGAGCTCAGCAGCACCTCACCCTAACCACAGCCAGCCCCACAGGTGCTTCATGAAGAGCCCCAAGATGCTTCTGCCCAAACTCTGGCACTGAGCAGGCAGGTTTTGCCTGTGAACACATTCCAAAATCCCCACAGCCTGCTCCAACACTTGAGAGGGAGCAGAGGACTTGCACCTTCAGTGGGAAAGCTGAGCCAGACCACAGCTGTCCATGGAATGCTCCACTAGATCCAGGCCAGTAGCTCAACAGCCCCAGCAGACTGCAGGAACCACCACAATAAACAAGTCCCATATTCCTCCTGGGAGAGTTCAGAAAAAGGGAGATCTTGTACCTTCCCTTCCTCCTAAAGGAGCTAAAAAAATCCCCCCTTTTCCTTTTTTTTTTTAAAAAAACAAACAAACAAAAAAAGTCTTTTGTTCCCCTGTAACTAGGCCACTGGTATTTGCCATTGTGTCCAGAATGGGACATGTCCTGTGCACAGCAGGATGAGGAGGGACACGTGCCAGCAGCACACGTGGTGGTCTGGGACCGTCCCATCACCACTTTTTTCACCCAGAGATTGGGACAGGATGGCAGGAAAACGAGTCCCCCAGGAACACGCCAGGCAGGATGCCCACCCACGTCGCTCCCAGCTGAGCTCATGGGCAGAGGAGCTCTCAGCACCGCTCCCCTTCAGGCCAAACTCAGGCTCGGTAACTTTTTGAGGGTAGCAAAAAAGCTGACGGCAGGAGCTCTGGCCAGGCAGGAGGGTTCACAGGCACCAGGGAGCATAAAGCCAAGCCCTCCCGTCTCCCCAGCATGCGAGTAGGACATGTTGCGCTGAGGATGGGTGCCTGGCATCTTGACACTGCTCGGAGATGCCACCGAGTTTCTGTGGAGGTGCAGCATCCTCCAACAGACACCCAGGCACCACGTACCACAGCTCCCAGAGCCACAGCGGGGATCTCAGCCGGCCAAACCCAAGGAAAAATTCAAGGAGGAAACAGAGGAGAAGAAAGAAAAAAAAAAAAAAAAAAAAAAAAGCCCACCAGATGGGGGAAAAAGAACNCCTCAGCCCTTCCTCATATGGGAGATGCTCCACTCCCTTCAGCATCTTTGTGGCTCCGCCCTGGACTCTCTCAAGCAGTTCCCTGTCCTTCTGGAACTGAGGTGCCCAGAACTGGACACAATATTCCACATGGGGTCTCACCAGGGCAGAGTAGAGGGGGAGGAGAACGTCTCTCCACCTACTGACCACAGCCCTTCTAATACACCCCAGGATGCCATTGGCCTTCCTGGCCACCAGGGCACAGAGCTGGCTCATGGGCATCCTGCTGTCTACCAGGACCCCCAGGTCCCTTTCCCCTACACTGCTCTCTAACAGGTCAGTTCCCAACTTGTACTGGTACCTGCAGCTCTTGCCCAGATGCAGGACTCTACACTTGCCCTTGTTAAATTTCATTCAATTTCTCTCTGCCCAGCTCTCCAGCCTGTCCAGGTCTCTCTGGCGTGTCATCCACAAACAGCGGGTTTGTCTTCAAAGAGTCAAATCCTACGTGGGATGGGGAGCTGAGCAAGCCCTCAAAGGGTACCCGCTGGCGTTTCTGCTTCTCGCAGCCCCGAGCCGAAGGGAAGCAAACCACTGAGGGCAGGAACCAGTAGCTCTGCTTTACAAGTTCCCAGCTTTATCCGCAGGGCTCAGGAGCCACACGCCGAAACACAGTGCAGCCACCCAGCACCGAAACCAGGCTTTTTTTTCCAGAGAAAGGCTTGCAAAGAAAGTCCACAGCCTTCCATCTAATCATAATTGTGTAGTGAAAATGCAGGGGATTAGGAGCCAGACACTAAATCTGGGTTACACCACGCCAGCATTGCAATTATCTGTTGCTGGGAAAAGGCTGGCAAATAAGGTAACTTGCTTCAAAGCACTCATTAGCTACAGGAGATGTTGTGGAGAGCTGAAGTATGGCGTCAAGCAGCTCAAGAAGGACTGGGCTTCCCCAGGGAGACTTGCTGGAGAAGCTCCCATGGCAGGTCCCTACTGCCCCAGCACAGCATGGCCAGGTTTCCCCTGCCCAGAGAGGCTCCTGGGCAAGACACGGTGCCTTCACAGGACCCCACAGGCTCCCTACCTCCATCCCACCAGCTTTGATGATGCTCTCATGCAGTCAATGGACCCAGGGCAGCTTTGCTCTTAGTATCAAGCAGCTCAAGAGCAAAGGGTTTCTTTCCTCTGCCTGCTCTGAGGAGGATCAGCCCTGCCCACCGCAGACAGGCATCTAATCCCATCCATCCCATGGATCAGCCCTGCCCCATCCCCAGCTGGGTCCCAGCAGATCAGTGTCACCTGGCTCTGGACAACCAGCACCGTGCAGCTCCCCATCCCCTTCTTACCTCCCTCCCAACAAGAGGAAAAGCAACACCCTGGGCTCATTAGCATTAATGAGCTCTGTGAGCAGCACACTCAACCCAGTGCAAACACTCACTGACTCTTTTGGAGACCCACATCCAGGCTCCAGGAATGGTGGCCCACCCAGGAGAGGGGACACTCAAGTGCATCTGTAAAACTGCCTGGTATCCTTGTGCAGACACTCCAGGAGCGGAGCGAAGCAGCTCGAGCCCCTTTTATTTCTGAATAAGCCTGCCCTGTGAGGTGGAAAGCAGTTTAAACAAGCTATAAAAAGCACTGTGCACTTGGCTAATCCAGGCTCTTGTCCCCAACGACCTGTCCATAGGCACAGCTGACGTGCCCTACAAGCAGCTGCCAGCAGAGCACAGCTATCCCCTCCCTAGCAGATGCTGATGAACCATCCAGCTGCAGCGTTTGCACATGGAGATGGCTATGGACCTCAGCTCCTCTCCCAAAGCAGACCTCAGAGAAGGGTTTCCAGAGATTCGTGGCCTGGCTCTGTCAGGGACATGATTGTAGAGGTGGCAGAGCCATTCCTGGTGCTGGAAAGCAACACGGTGTCCCATAAATTGCTTGGGGAATGGCTGATTAGTCTGTTCCCATTCTCAGACCCTGTGCCCAGCCATATGGGTCTGGAAGAGGCTCTTGGGAACACGATGGAGGGGATGGCAGCACCCACCTCAGCCTCAGAGGCATGAATTTGTCCTTAGAATAGGAGAGGGGGAAAGCTGTCTGCCATGGCACAACCCCAGCAGGAGAGGACAAAAGCACAGTGGAGACAGCACAAAATGGAGAAGGAGGAGGAGGTCAAAGCCTAGCTGTGCCCCACAACCAAGGCTCCTCTGTGGGACCACATCATGGTCCAAAACCCACCCAAAGGTCCCTTCCTGCTGCCAGATGCCTCCTCCCCCCCAACACAAGGGACATTTTAATGAAGCATCACCTGATTAAATAATCAGAGCTGATCCTACTCTTTGTTCTCACCCCCCCTATTGACAAGATCTTCATCATTATGCAAGACCTTGTTTACACATTTTAATCTTCATAATTACACTCTGGCAAAGAAGTGAAACACTGAGAAGAGAGAAAAAGAGGAAGGAAAGAATGAGATTCTAACACAATCTGTGCTCTAGCACCTCATTAGGAGCCACAATCTTTTTGGTTTAGACTGGATTACAGACAGAGTAGGGGAGATGCAGGATGCTTTTCCCTAAAAAAAGAGGGATGGGTGGTGAACTGGAACTGATGCTCTTAGGAGAGAAGCGGATCCAGCCCAGCAGCACCGCTCCAGGGAGCAGGGAGGCTGCGGGGACGGGCTCTCCGCCTGCGGACCCATCTCTTTCCTGATCTTCTCCAGGTGGATAAAAATGCTTGGTCCAGCCTTGCAAAAACTCCTTATGCAGAAAGCAAATACCTGGCAGTACGTAACACATCCCAGAGTCCAAATCTTCCAAGCTGCCCATCAAATGCACTGAGCCGTCTGCCCCCAAAATCAAGTCTAACTCCCGGAAGACCACGGAGCTCCAACGACCAAGTAACATCTACTCTGCACGCTGGCCTTGCCTATCATCACACATCACATTTAATTCATCACCCAGGCAAGGGTTCTGGTGCCAAGTCCCTCTCCACATCCTCCCCAAACCGAAACGTTCACAAATCTGGGTTCTGGCTTGGTGCCCAAAAGAGAAGGAAGCCAAATTCTCAGAGTCTTTAGTGAAAATTGGTAGTGATATCACAGTCATGGCCCATGAAACTGAAAGCAGGATGTGACCCAGAGGGTCTGAGCGATGAGCTGGGGGGTGATGGGGGGAGGAATGTCCACAGCACCCAGCGGGATGGGGCTGTGACACTGGGAGTGTCTGTATTACCCAGCTGGGACCTACAGGGAGAACATTACACAGGTGTGTGGGGAACCCAAGGGCTACAGGGAAAAGTAATACCTTTTATTAGACAAGTTTTCATCACCCAAGTCTCTTGAACCCAAAAGCTGAGTCACAATTTCTAACGGCAGCAGCAGCCGGGCTAATAAAAGATGCTCCCTCTCCAGCAAACCTTGCTTCGCTCAGAGCCCAACACCATCCCAGCGCTGTCAAAATGATGCTCAGCCTCGGGAATCTTCCCCCACACGCGAGACCACAGTGAATTCTCTTACTGGCCAATGTTAGACACACATGAAAAGCCTGGCTTTGCTTTCCAGCCGACAGACTTGGCTAAACTCCCTCCTGTTCTGCAAAACCAAGAGCTGGGTGAATTCTTGCCTGAATCCAGCATTGTCACAAGTGAAACAACACCTTTTGGGGCCGAGATGAAGTCAGAGCCATCCTTGGACGATTCTACAAACACCGATTTGCTCTCCCCACCCCCTTCCCATTTGCTGCAGGCACTTTCACAGCTCAGGGCTTTGCTTTGCTTTGCTAAACATGACTGGAGTGTGATTAATTAAACGCTTTGGTGCAAAGGGTCAGGTTTCCCCTTCACCGATGGCACTACTGCCAGGAGTCTGCACCAGGTGAGGGATTGCACCATGGGATTCTGTAGAGCAGCAAGGCTTCGCCCATCCAGCAACGAGCACCTGGATCTACAGAACCCATCCTGAATGCCAGTCTCTTCTGCTCCTGCAGGTCACCCCTCATTCACATCAGCCGAGAAGGGAAAGCCTGACTGGTTAACCACAGGGTAACCCCACTGGTTCCAGTGGCACTCGTACTGGTCTGCACTGATTTGAGCGCAGAAGCCAGCCCAGGGCATACAGAGAGGACGGTGGTGGGGCTCTGCTCTGGACACCAGGGACCTTACAGCCTGGTGCTCTCCTGCCATCACAAACCTCTCGTTCACACACATCCTGACTTCCAACAGGACTTTGTGACCACCCTGCGACTCCCTCCCTGCGCTCCCCCAGCTTGATCCCAGGTCATTCCTGAAGATAGGCTCTCCCTGCCCTAGGACCAGTACCCAGGGCACTGGGGAGAGCGATGCTCAGACCACTCACTTCCTCACTATGGGTCTCAAATCCACTTAAGAAAGCAAATAGCCAAGCAAAGAGCACCCCGGGGTGCGTGTCTCCTTCCCACCTCTCTCACTGCCATTTCCCACCTCATGCTCAGAGCAAGCCCGAGCCACGGGGACCCTTCGTGCCCCGGCTCCGCCACCCTTTTCTGACACCACCTTGGCCAAGTCCCCCAGCCCCAGGGCACTGGTGCGGGATCCAGTGCAGGAATCCCTCCAGGCAAGCGGTGCGGAGCCAGACAACTCCCAGGGAGAGACAGACAACATCACCAAACCCGAGCACAACAAGCAAACGGAGCAAGCACAGTCCCGTCCTCCTTCCCAGCTTCAGGCAGTGCTCTGGGCCAAGCAAAAAGGCAGCAAGAAGATCCCTCAGATGATCCCAGATGACCCCTGATCCCCAAAAAGAGCAGAGAGGGCTGGCAACCACCGGGCTTGAGCTCACCCCACTCTGTGCTTCGCCCTCCTGACACTTTCCCCTCCTGTGGGTAACCAACCAGTCCCTCTCCCCACTGAGAAAACAAGCAATTACCAGCATCTCCCATGTGTCTCCAGCCTAGAAACAAACAACCAAAGCGCATCTCCAGTGAAATAAGGAAGCCAAAGAGCAAGGACTGGAGGGGGAAAGTGAATACATGGAGGCAAAAATGGGGACAGTTACACCAAGGGGGAAAAAGCAGTAAGTGGGCACCAGCGTGCTGGAGCCAGAGGGTTCCAAAGTGGGATATCATCTCCAGCCCTGCTGCCACTGCAGGGTGGGTTTCAAAATCAGCCTGAGTGGATTTAAACCAGAGGAAGCGATTGCCCCCCAAGCACCGACATCTCCGAGAAAGGTATTAAAAAAGACAGCGGCAAAAAATCCCAGTAATTAACCCCCAAAAAAGATATCGGGGTGAGGAGTGAATTGGGAGCCAGCAAAGAGCGAGCGCTGCAGGACCACCAGCACGCTGACCTGCGGGCAAACTTGCCTGGATGCCCGACATCCTCATCTGGGCTCAATCCCCCCTTACCCCATGGCAAACCACAGAAACCCATCCCCACCACCCCCAAAATGCGCTCCGACCACCGCTTCCCACCCCAGCAAGGCGAGAGGAGAACCGGGAGGAGGNCGGAGCGCGGGGCTCCGCGGGGGCGCATGGCGGGGCGCGGAGCACCTCCCCGCCCGCCCTACCCCTACCCGCTGCCGGCCGAGCCCATCGCCGGGCCAGCTCCGCTGCCGCGCAGCCCGTGCGGAGCCCTGCACCGCACCGCACCGCACCGCACCGCACCGCNCTCCAGCCTAGAAACAAACAACCAAAGCGCATCTCCAGTGAAATAAGGAAGCCAAAGAGCAAGGACTGGAGGGGGAAAGTGAATACATGGAGGCAAAAATGGGGACAGTTACACCAAGGGGGAAAAAGCAGTAAGTGGGCACCAGCGTGCTGGAGCCAGAGGGTTCCAAAGTGGGATATCATCTCCAGCCCTGCTGCCACTGCAGGGTGGGTTTCAAAATCAGCCTGAGTGGATTTAAACCAGAGGAAGCGATTGCCCCCCAAGCACCGACATCTCCGAGAAAGGTATTAAAAAAGACAGCGGCAAAAAATCCCAGTAATTAACCCCCAAAAAAGATATCGGGGTGAGGAGTGAATTGGGAGCCAGCAAAGAGCGAGCGCTGCAGGACCACCAGCACGCTGACCTGCGGGCAAACTTGCCTGGATGCCCGACATCCTCATCTGGGCTCAATCCCCCCTTACCCCATGGCAAACCACAGAAACCCATCCCCACCACCCCCAAAATGCGCTCCGACCACCGCTTCCCACCCCAGCAAGGCGAGAGGAGAACCGGGAGGAGGGAGAAGAAAATAGAGGGACAAGAAAACAACAACTTTACCTAAAGGGTCTCAAGGTGACGAGGCATCTTCTGACCATTATCTTCCCATCCGCGTTGACTGTGATCATCGTTCAAAGTTGCGGGGGGAGCGGGGAAGGGGGCAGCCCCCGCAAACACCACCACTCCCCCCTCCCAAAAAATAAAAAAAACCCACCCCACCGCCGGGGCTCAGCGGGCGGAGCGCGGGGCT
>VXBJ01005845.1:1018856-1042089 GCA_013400055.1 Nycticryphes semicollaris
CCCAGAGACACCCCATTCCCAGCCCCCAATCGGAGGGGGGCATGGGTGCACACCACCGGTGGGGAGGGAGGTGGCATCCCCCCATGGGCTACGCACAAAATTGCAGTGAGCTGGAAGGAGAGCGTTGTCCTCGGTGTGTGCGCTTGGCCAAGCTCCAGGACAGGACCAAGCTGTTTTGTGGGGGGTGGGGNGCTCCACCATCTGCTCTGGGAGTTGTGTGCACTTACTACAACACCCTCCCAGCACCCAACCACCCCCTTTTTTACAAACTAACTGGAGGTTCCTTTGCTCGTGCAGAATCCCAGTGTTTTCCCATGAGGCTGACGGAGAGGAAAAGCCGGTTTGTGACCGCTGTGATGCCATGACTCCCATTTCCAGAAGGATCCCAGGCACTCACGCTGCTTCCTTCTCCCTGGTGTAAACCAGGGCTGGCTTCGGTCAGCAGAGCTCAGGGTAGCATATGCTGCAACAGCATCAGCCACAGGCGAGCTCGGAGACGAAAGACAGCTGGAAATTTTCCACAAAACAGCACTTTCTCCCCATGAAACAGCACTTTTTGTCAAGGCGGAGTGAGAAGAAAAATCAAATCCTTTAGGGTTTCATAAATACCAAAGGACTTTTTGTGTTCATCCACACTTCTCCTGGAGAGGGGACAGGGATGGAGTCATTGCCACAGCGGGGCTGAGCAGGGCTGAGGCAGATGGGACACACAGACTGAGGATCTGCAGAAAGGGTGGCTCAGAAGCAGCAGCCGGAGCTGTCAAGCCAAATTCAAAGCCTTAGATCTGCTCTCTCAGACCAATACAGGCAGCCCAACATCTGGACAAGGACATCGGTCCCTGAAGCCCGTCCCATGAGGACCTTATGGACATGACCATGCAGAGCCACTGGGCTGGACAGACACCTAACACCAGCTGGGGTGCCTCAGTCCTTGTCATTTTAGGTGTAGTCAGGAGTCTTTTGGTGCATCTGGCCTTCTCTGCTCATCTTCCCCTTCATCACCATTCACTTGGTTTTCTTAACCCAGTCTTTGGGAAAGGAGGGAAGCAGCAGACCAGTGAAGGTGCTGTGGGCATCCTACCACCCCTGACCTCCTTGCTCCTTCCCTCCATTCTCAGGTTCTGCTCCTCTGAGAGGAGACCCTCCATCCCTGTCTGAGCTGTAAAAGCACCTTAGAAACCTGTTGTTTCCCCCTCGTTGCTCTGGAGAGCACCACTCCAGCCAGCAGCGGGAGGCAGAGCTGTTCCATGATGGTGCTGGAAACCTTCCTAATGCACATAAACACACAACGTGAAGTGGTCAATGGAGCAGCCAAATGACTGCCCTCCGCGTGCCAGGAGCTGGCTGCACCTTCCCAAGAGGCTGGGAGGAAAACAGAGCATCCCATCCCAAGGAATAAAGAGCAGGGGGCTACGAGAGTTCTAGTCTGGGGTGAATTTTGCTGTGGGACAGGACCCCCCGCACACACGCAATGTTCTTAAAGGTTCCTTCCAACCTAGATGATAGTGAATCCATGATTCTGTGATAGTGCTGAGATCCTTCTAGCCTGTGAGCTCTGGGTCATGCTAAGCAGCAGCATCCCAGCAGGAAAAGGCCAGGCTATGGCAAGGCATGATACAGTAATTTTGTAAGTCTTAGGGGTGAGGGTCATCGGTGGGGAGAAGGGAGTGGGGAGGAGATGGTGGCCCCCCATGCCTCCCACTGGGGCTGACCTCAGACTGGATAATGCCCCCATCAGCCCCCCAAGAGCCTGGCTTTTTCTCAGCCAGGCAGAAAGCAGCTCACCCACCTTGGCTTCCTCCAGGCGCCTGCTGCAGCACCAGCCAGCAAAAAATATAAACTAAACTAAACTAAAATGCAGAATTCCACTCTTGGCAATCCCCATTCAAGAGCTTTCATTCTACCAGCACGTTAGATGACAACTGTCCGTTACCCCACACAGCAGCACAGGGGCATTAGGCATGTTGTAACAACCCCAGAAACTGGTGATTAGTGGGGGAACCCTGACATGCAGGGACACCTCCGTGGCAAGGCCAGGGAGGGAAGGAGGCCACCAGGACCCACTGTTCTCCTTGCTGCAGGTCTCCTTGCAAAACATCCCAAGTCCACAGGGGAGAGGAATTGTCCGGAGATGGGAAAAGGCAATAATATCCCATATGCCCAGCTTGGGAGTGTGGTGGGGTGGGCAGGGAGCAGTGATTGCACCCACAGTGCTGGCCAGGGAGACAGGCAGGGCTACCTCTGCTGCTCTCAGCTCCTACCAGCACCGTGGCGTGCAGGATACGTCACCCTGTGGATAGAAACATGATGTTCGCTGGCCCTGTCGGGCCCTCGTCCCTGAGGAGAAGTGCTGCAAACAGTCCCTCCCCTGTGCTGCGGCTTCAAACAAAAGCTTAATTAACTCCAGTTCCCTTGCTGTTTTGAGGGATAAGCCTAAAACCCAAGGTTCCTAATAAAGCAGTGAATTTTCTTCTTCAGCAGTTGAGAAGCAATGGCCCCAAAAATCAATATGCTGAAGTTACATGTATACACACACACACGTACATTTGTTATTATTACGAATAAGGCAGCATCAGGGAATGGAGAGAACTAGCTCAGCAACTGGCTGGTATGAAAGAAACCAGTTTTCCACCAGTTAGAGCCCCTACCCAGCCAGTGGTAGACATGGAGCATCCCCGGTACAAGCTCCAGACATTCATCTTTGCAATCATGCCTGTAACCCAGGGCAGAGCCGCAATTCCAGCTCGATACTGGAGCATCCTCCAGCAGGACTCACCCCGCACCACCAGTTCCACAAAAGGCCTCGGGGATTTTCAACTGACCTTGAGCAACCATGTTACTGTGAGCCCCAAAGCGCCCTAACCCAGCCATCGCTGGGCTGAACATGGTGGTTTAGACCACTACAACTGGAGAAAAGCAGTAAATATCATATTCCTGTAAAGAGCAGAGACTGACAGTCATCGCTGCTCAGCTGTGGGCAGCACAGCCATGGGCACCTCCAGACACATCACAGTGACAGCATTTATGTTGATTTTTGGTGAGCAATGCCCAAGTGCTACCAAGGCTCCAAGGGCATCCCAGGACCTTCCAGAGAGTCCCCACTCCAACCCAGGACCCTTCTTCAATGCTTTTCAAAGCCTGCAGCTCAGGCTCTGCCCATGTTTCCTCTTGGAGCCTCCTCTCAAGCCTCAAGCTACCCGGGTCTTCATGGAAAAATAATGATCACAGAGGAGAAGAATCACAGTAAACCACTGAGCTGTAATGTGGTACGACAAGCTACTTTCTCAAGCTCTCCCCACACACAATTTTGCCCTTGAGATAAGAAATATAATTTGATTGCAGGAGCTGCAATGCCCAAACGCTTTGGCCACAAGATCACTTAGTCACAGTAACTTCTCTGTCCCCCTCAAGCGACATCGCTGGGGACAAGGCGCTCTTTATTGATATAAAACAACTTAGCTCTATCACTGGCTCAGCCTCAATTATTGCATTCACACCTCTGTCTATCTCTGTAGCAACAAGGCGGAAAGGCTTTGAGCCTGGTACCGATCTCCCGCACCAATGAGCATCACCAGCTGCCCCTCGGCACAGAGCTGTCTGCCAGCACCGGGCTCTGGCCATACTGGGGGCTACCACGGGAACCAAAGAGCTGTGATGCCCAGCCAGGCAGCCCTGCTCCACCTCTGCAGTTCATTGGGGCTTTCTGCCTGTTCCCAGCCTTCCTGGGGGCAGCAAAAAAGAGCCCTAAATTTGCTCAGGTGTGAGCCTTCAGAGAAAGCATCAGGCAAAGAGCTGGAAGGGGGTGGCAATGTCCTAAAGTCACCTTGGCACCCCCACCCAGGAGTTGCTCAGGAGCCACATGGGTGCCCGAGGCTGCTGAAAGGGGCCAAGAGGAACCAGGGAGGGCCATGGCTGATGGGACATCTCCAGCAGCAAGCAGCACGGGTGGCCTTGCTGCTGCCAGAGCGCCAAAGCTGCAGGTGTTAAAGGCTCATCGGCTGTTCTTAGAGTCCCCTGCGACTGCAGCCTCCAGAAGATGCAACGCTTCCCTTTAAAAACTTGAAAACCAGAAGAGCTACTCAGCTGAAAGGCAGCTGCGAGAGTGCACCTGGCACTATCTGGGGTGTGTTTTACCCACTGTGAGGTTCCCTGGGGCTCTTCTCCAGTCTCTGGGGCTGTTTTCCAGTCCCTGGGGTTCCCTGCACGGCTGAGGTCTTGGTGGGACAGGAGCTGGGAACCCAGCGGTGATGCACTTCTGCTTAAAGCTCAGAGCCAGCAGTATCCCCCGGGGACAGATCAGGCAGGTTTAGGGGCTGGTCGCAGCCCTCAGCACTCAGGCTGGATCCCTCCATGCTGCCTGGAGAGCAAGAGGAACATTCCAACCCTTGCCAGGCTGCAGTTGCCATCACCACAGAGTGCTGCAGGACACACAGCTCTGGGGCTGGGGTACCCGCTGGAGTTGCCCAGCTGGGTCAGGTGTAAAATATGGGATTCTAGAGCCACACTTCAGCACAGGGCAGTGTCAACACAACTTTGCACGGGGAATTGGGAAGCTCCTGCCCTTGCAAGCCTTTTGGCACAGCGAATCCTTCACTTCCATTAACTGCTAATTCACTTACAGCAGAGGAAAATAATAGAGGTAAGGATCACTTCTCAGCTCCCAATAGGATTATGTGTTTTGAGAACAGAAGGGAAGCTGAATTTCCCTTTCCCTTCTTGGAGAAAGAAATCAGTGCATTTTTCTCACTGTGTTAATTAAAACCAGCAATGACCCTGGCTTCACCCAGAAGAAAACACCAAAGGTAAAAGGAAAGCTTTAAACCAGCTTTATCGGGCAGAAAGGTTTCCTGACTGCCCTGCTGCAAAGGGAGGTGCCCAGAGGAAACAAGAGCAGCAATTAAAAATTAAAGAGAGGGGGAGAGCTGTAGAGCAGATTATCGAGATGTATGTGTATTGCTGCAGTGCATTTTGAGGACTGCAATTCCCCCAGGGGACACCCGTGGGAAGCAGAGCCCCCTCGCAGTCATGACAGCAGTGGGCAGCTCTGCCTGGCTCCAGTCCGGTCCCAGAAATGGGAAATAAAGAAGGGACCAAGCCCAGGGTAAATGAGAGCAGGAGATGCTGAAACACATCACCCAAGGTGGAGAGCATCCTCTTTTTGGGTGAGGTTATTTGAGGCTAAACCCCCCCCCCTCCCCCACCCCGCAAAAGTCCCTGCAGGGAAGGGGACCAGGCAGCACATTCTGGGTAGGTTCTGGGCACCTCCAAAATGCACTCAGTCCCAAGGGCTGGATCTGTCCCTTTGCTAGGCAGACTTCTCAGAGCTGCCAGTTCAGGTTTGCCTCCGCCTCTGCCTTTCCGTCACACTCAGCTGAGCAGCGTTTTCCAGCCCGGCGCGGTCCCGGGGGGGACACTCCATTCCTCAGCCGTTGAATTAGCATTGAAAGGACATCGTGCAGGGGAGGACCGCAAGAGAAATAGGCTGGAGGAGCCTCCTGAGCTTATTAGCATGTTACACCGAGCTCCTGCAGCAAGTATTGCTTCCCCAGACAGTGGGTGTTGAGGGGTCACCGGTGCCCCCCCCAAGCCATCCCACTGGAGGGATTTTATATCCCCCGTGGCCCTATGGATCAGCCAAACAAGCTCGTTGAGCTGGTGGCACCAACATGAGCAATTTGGAGAAGCGTTTGAGCTCAACCAAAGAAGGAGGATGCAAAATGGTGCACCATGGGGCTGGGAAAGCTTGTAACACCCCACAACAGCCTCCTGCATGGGCTTACTCAGGGGCCCAGGGTCCATATCCACAGCCCAAAGGGAGCCTGGGGAGCCTGGGCAGGACATTGCACCCCCCACAATGCATCTGGGGACTCCCCGAGCCAGGTGTCACTGCCATTAGCCACGGGCTGCTGGAAGGCTTGCACCAGCATCAGCCAAATTAAGAGGGACAGTGCATGTCAGGTTCCAGCTGTAATTAGAGAAAATAAAGTCAGGGGTTAGGAGAGCAAGAACTTCAAGTCTTTTAATAACTGCCAGAGAGTCGTCGCTGCTGAACGGTGCTCACAGCCCTTCCTGGGGTTTGCAAGGAGTTTGCTGCCTCTGCCCCATGTGCAGGGTGTCCCCAAGCCCAGCAGCCACAGTAGGAGCAGCCAGAGGGGACCTGCAGGCACATGTGTGTCCCCCCACAACCCCATCCCTTGCATCCCATCAGAGCGGGGAGAAGTGCTGTTGTCTCAGCCCAAGGCAGTCGCCAAAGCTCCCGCCAAGCGCTGCCGTACCCCGGGCGAAGCTCTTCTCCTGGTGACACACAAGCGTGGCTCTGCAGCGAGCACATCCCTCCACGACAGGAGCCAGATGTCTTCATTTCACATCTCATAAACCCATCCCGCTCCCTTGCTCATCCCTCGGCTAATGAAGCCCCAGCTCTCCACCACCACTGCCTCTGCATCCCAGGGAGGCTGGAGGGATGCAACACTGTGATGTCCCATGCCAGGTCCCGTTCCTCTCATCTTGTGTGTCCCCAGGGAGGGTACAGAGCCCGTGCCATTATAACGAGAGAGGTGATACAGCCTTGCCAGCAGCCAGGGCTCCACAGGCTCCTGTGTTGCTTATTAATGCACATTCATTATCCACAAACAGAGGATTTTCACCCCTGGCATCTCCACAGCACTGACCCCAGCATCTCGCTCCCCCTATCTCACATTTCTCACAGATAATGGGGAAAAGGGCTCAGGCATTGCTGCTGCTGGTCCCCAGGGGCTGGCAGGAGGAGATGGTCCAAGGGAACATCAGAGCTTTGCTCCAGTAACAAACTGAGCCTCATGTAGCTGGGAGAGATGCGTTTTGGGGATGCTTGGGATGCCTCTGTGCTGGGGACTGAGCATGGCAGGATCAGACCCCAAACAGGGTCCTCTGCTGTTCTGTTTTTGGCACAGCTGGTGGAAGAGGGAGAGCAGGAGAGTCCAGCATGGGCTGAGGCTCCCTGGGGTGCCCTCATTGCGAGTAGCCTGGAAGCCTCCAGCTGGGTCTGGGGGTCCTTATCTCCTGCTGGGCTTTCCCTGCAGTCTCCCCTTCAGTTACCAGTGGGATGGACTCCCTCCCAGGCTCCGGATGCTGCCCAGACCAGTTTCTCATGGGGCTCAGCCAAGCTCCCGCACCCCAACAAGTCCCAAAAGCCACAGGAGCAGAATCACAAAAAGCCCAGTGCCGATGGAGGCAAACACAGATATTGAGCACAGGAAGCTTTTTTATCAAGCCTGTCTCTTAACTCAAAGCACCTGGGAGCCACCAGCACCTTCCTCACCCTCTCAGCCCCATCTAGACAGCGAAGTCAGCTCCAAGCACAGCCTCAGGAGCTGGTAGGGCTGGGGGTTATCCCAACATGGAGCAGCTGAGGATGGAGTAGGAGGCATCAACCCACCCTCCAGCCAGCACCAGGAGATGCCCGGGGTGATTTCTCTGGGTGCCCAGCAGGCCTAGCTGTGCTGAAGGCTGCAATGTCGGGAGGCAGTCCCATCTCTGCCAAAAGACTTCAGGAAGTCACCCAGGAAATCATATATTGTCCTGACTTACTCAAATTCATACAGCAACAATTGGAACGCCCCCAGCTATGGGCTGAGATCATGCAATTAGACCATTAAAAAATAAACCTCTGAAACCCTCAGACACTTAAACCTGATAGGCCATAGGAAGAAAAATGTTCACTTTTCATATACAATGAGTGGAAATCATTTTAGATTTTTTATATTATTATTTTAGAAGGGAAATAAGCATATTTCAATCCAGTCAAGAGTGAAATTGAGTTTAACAACAAAGCAATTTCTATTAGTGGAGACCCAGGGAAAAAAAATGGAATGAATAGAAAACTCAGAGAGAAATGTGTCAGACAATGGTGGAATTAGGAATTAAAAGCGACTTTGCTTTACTGCTGATAATATAAGCACATAATGATCTACCTCATCGCTAATGTGCTCTCTCCCCTTATAAACACTGTAAAATCACAACAGCAGAAAAGACTGGTATTTAATTCTGCCCCCCCTCCCAGCAGGGAAGGGAAAGGGGTGCTGTGTTTTGCCGACCCCCGTTAGGGCTGATCCACCTTTTCCTGGAGAGAGCCTGGAGCAAGAGCCAGATCTTTGCATCCACAGCAGGGTGCTTTATAGTCTGGGCTGAAAACAGGGGCAGCTTACAGCCCCCACTGAGCATCTGGGGCTGCCCTTCACTTAAAAAAAAAACCCCATGGGCATAACTGGGGGGGCACGGGGTGCCCTCCACCTGGGATGCTCCTGTCCACCCTCCGGCTGCCTGGACTACAGGCAGAAATGCAGGCAACAGCCGGGCAGGGCTTGCATTTCCAGAATGGAACTGCTGTTGGAAAAGGCTCTCAGATCCTCTGGGACACTTCCCAGACGTGCCTGTCCCCCTGCCACCCAAGGGGACAAGTCCTTGCATGTGTCCAGGAGCTTGTGCTGAGCTTCCCATGAGGGACGTGGAGACTGTCACAGCCCCCTCCTCCCAGCCCCACTAATCTCCTTGGTGAATAATAACCTGTAATTAGATGCTTCGTTTGCTTTGCTTCAGTGTGTGGCTTGCTTTCAGGATGGCCCTCTGCTCCATCACCCCAGCGGGGACAAGGGAGAAAGGTGTTTCTGCCTCCTCCAGCCCTGATGTCCTGGGGTGGATCCAGCCATCACAGGTGGAGCTTCCAGAGGAGAGGACCCCCCCATGCTCCCACCACTCACATTGGGGGGGCTCAGCAGGGGCAGAGGCACAGGGCGATGGATGGATGGGCAGCATCCCTGCTTGGGGGAGAGGCAGAAGGAAGCTCCCAAAGCCAGGTAGACCTGCACCACAGCCTGGACCTGGCCAAATCCACCTTTCATGGCCACCAGCTCCAGGCCAAACCCTGTCCTGCCACACAGGTTGTACATTTTCCTTCACCTTTCCATATATTCCTTCCCATCCTACTCTATGGTACCCACTGCTCACGCTTTTGGGGACAGGCAGCATCCAGCTCTTGCACGTCCCCCACGTGTCCCCTGCCACCACTGAGCCAGGAGTGACCCCAAGGATCCCCATCCCAGGTCACACAGCATCACTGCGGCTTCTCTCCAGGATGCCAAGGTGGCATTGATCCTCATCTTGAATCATCTCCAAGGATCTAGGTCGTTGGGTTAAAAATTGAAAGTTTGAATAGTCCAAAGTATCAAATTTTAAAGCAATTACGCTGCCCTAAATCTTTATTGGCTTTAAAGATTAACTTCTCATCTCCAACGAGGCAGCTCCACTTGTTTCTCCTCAGCAGGATTCACAATTTGAATATGGAGACAAAGGAATATTGATCACACCGTGTGTTATATTACTAAATGGAATTTTTTGCACCATTTTCTTTCATTTTTCTTTCTTTCTACCGTTCTTCTCCTACAGACAAACCAGTGAAGGTGAACTGCTGCAGGAGCCGGAGATGGGGTCGCCAGGCGCTCTGTCACGGAGGCTGAGAGGAATGCAAAACTCAATTTCAAGCAAGTCCTGTTCCCTTTGAAGTCAATTAGGCGGCTCCCGAGGACCTTGGTTGAGAGGAGGCGGACAGAGGCAATCAGGGGGAGAAGCAGTTGAGTAAAAAGAGCAGTAAAAGCACAGAGCAATTCCATAAAACGCTGCTGATCCATCAGCTACAAAGGTCGGTGAAGGAAGAAGGCATCTCAACACCTAATTTGATACCAGCCCTCCATCCCCACCCACAGAGCATGGTTGGGGGGATGCTGCCAAAGCCACCCCTCCACGGGACTCTCACGCGGTGGGATGGCTGTGATTCAGCACACAGTAGGTTTTCCCTGGAGTCGGATCCAGCTGTGGATTAGGGATCCAGATGTGTCCATTAGAGACAAGACCCCAGCCAGCCCCAGAGGACACTTATCCCCATCCCAGAGTGGGGAGTCCCTTTGCTTCAGGCTCAGGGATCCCCCCCAGCACAATGAGGGTCCAGAAGGGACCATGAGGAACACACAGCATTTGTGTGACCCAGAGGGGCCCTGGGGGGATGGAAAACCAATCAAGAACTGGCAATTCCTCGGTGCATGATGGTTTGGGTTTTTTCCTTTACATTTACTGACAAACGAGGGAGGAGCGCGCTGCTGGCAGAGCCTGTGTTCCCACATTTACCCACGGCAAAGCTGCCTCGGAGCCCGTCTCTTTGGAATTTCCAAAACCAAGAGGAAAAAAAAAATTCAGAATCAGCAAACTGAGGAGCAATTGGAGCTGTGCTTGGCATTCACAAGGATTGATAAATCTCCTCCACCACCAGTAAATAACCAGACTTCGCTCCTCGCTTGGAGGAGGGAGCATCTCCCCCTCCAAACACCTGCAACAAGACACTTGCAAATACTGCTTTGTCTCCTGGAAACTCGTAAATAATTCAAACAACTCCCCCATTCCCCCCNNNNAACCCCCCCCCCCCCCCCTTTTTTTTTTTTAAACTTTTGTTTTTTGATTTTAATTAATCCACATAGGCTTTTGTCCTCCAAACACACAATCACAGCCGCACAGGAACAGCAGGTAGAGAATCTCATTACCCAGCTTACCAGCCAGATCCTGGAGCCATTATTAATAGAGACTTCACTGCGTGAGGAATTAATAAAACCCGATGGCGAGGGGGAAGGGAAGAGCTTCTCCTGGAGTGCATCACCCTCTCCAACTTGTCCCGGAGCTGTTTGATGGTTAGAGGTGGCAGGGGTTGTCATGCTTTAGGGACAGCCAGCACCTTGCCCCCTGCAGTGCTCACTCGCATGGCCCTACAGCCAAGTGCCACCTTCAGTGCCCCTGGTCCTGGAGGGTCAAAGCAAGGCGAGAAGATGAGGAAAGCTGACTCAGCACACACAGGGCACTGCTCAGAGTCTTGCCCAGCCGCTGGCAGGAGGCAAAGTCCAAATGCACATTTCTCATGGTGCTACTCTGATCCTTCCTTTCTCTCTCGCTACACCAGTAGGAGCCACATCCTCAAAGCACTGCTCTCATCTGGGGGTGGCATTACGGAGATGTAAATGCCCAGGCATTCCCAGGTACCTGTGCTAGGAGGAAAGAGTAGGATCATGTGCCCCAGCACCCCAGCTGTGGAGGGAGACCCTTGTGCCCAGCTGCTTTTGGGGTTCTGAATCCCACTCTCATGCCTATGAGCCCCCTGTGCTCATGGCTCTCCAGAAGCAAGCATCCATCCATCCATCCATCCCTGGGTGCTGGGTCCGCTTTCTGGGTGACACTGGAAAGCTGGTTTCAGCTGAGAAAGAGTTAATTTTCTTTCTAGTGATTGCTGTGAAAGGACTATCAATACTATCTATTGTTTTTAATTGTTGCTAAGTGATGTTTATTTGCTTCAGGGAATTTTTTCAGCTTCTTCCAGAGGCATAGACAGAGTGATGGAATGCCCAAGGAATATTCAATACCATAGACCTCATACTCAGTATATAAATGGGGTTGGTGTGGGGGGAGGAGGAATCCGCAATCACTGCTTGGGATGGTGCCAGTTCACTGGGCAGAGAGTGTGCCCCATGTCATCATTATTATTACTACTACTTTTCTGTTATTCTTTCTATTAAACTGTCTTTATCTCAACTCAGGAGGTTTCTTCCTCCCTTTCTCCTCCTATTTTCCCCTCTTCCTCTACCGGCTTGGGGGTACAGTAGCTGGAGATGCCTGGCAGCAAAGGACTTGGGGGTGTTGGTCAACAGCCNCTCTTCTCCCAAGTCACAGGTTATAGGACAAGGGAAAATGGCCTCATTGTTGAGGTTGGAGATTAGGAAAAACGTTGATACACAAAGGGTTACCAAGCATTAGAATGGGCCGCCCAGGGAAGGGGTTGAGGCACCATCCCTGGAGGTCTTCAAAAGACAGATTGACATGGTGCTCGGGGACATGGTTTAGTGACAAGTTGTTGGTTTTTATCAGAGATAGGCTGATGGTTGGACAAGATAACCTTAAAGATCCCTTCCAACCTAGACAATTCTACAATTCTCCCCATCTTTCTCTGTGGGGGGAGACAGGAGGGGTTGAGCGAGAGGCTGCGCGGTTCTAGTTGCCAGCTGGGATGAAACCACAACAAGGAGAGGTGTTTCTGTAAGTGCCCAGGAGAAAATGCTTCTTCCCCCTCTGAGCACACTCTGTCCTGATGGGCTTTTTCCTAGCAGAAGGCATTCCCGAGGGGGCAGCACTGAACACGGGCACAAACAGGAGGGGACACCTTTCTCCCAAGGGATACTGAAGGCCGGGTACCAACTGCCAGGAGGCAGGGGAGTAGGGGTGGAAATGCCAGGATTACCCAGAGATAAGGCATGGCCAGGGCTACCTGGCAGCACACCCTTATTCTGCGCTTCCTTTCCTTTCTGGATCTTCTTCCCTTGTTCTCCCCCAGACCCGAGAAGCACCGCACTGGGCCCACAGGATGCCACGCTGCCAAGGAGGGAGCTGCCATTCACTTCTAGGCTCGATGGCTTTCTCTGCCTTCATCAGCTGCGCTCAGGAGAACAGCAGCGCATCAATAAGCAGCTCTAATTAGAGGTGTTAATAGTGCTGGGAGCTGGGGGAAAGTGCATTGAGACAGGAGGGAGAACAGTTTGCAATCTAAGGAGAGGAACGGGAGGAGCTGGGAGCTGGGAGACCTGGGATGCTCAGGACCTTCCCATTCTGCTGCACACCCAGTGGGTGGGACAATCAAGCTCCAGGAGCCCACGTGAAATTGCCAGGGAAATATCCCCCGTGCTGATTATCTTGAATAATTTATGCAGATGTTATCATGCATTCAATATTTTATGGAAGACTTGCAGAAGCCATGATCAGGGTTATTCACAACCTTTTGCTTCATCAGTGGCGGGTGCGCGGACAAAGCCAGTGGGCAGGTTACACCTTGGGGACACAGGGGACAGGGCACAGAGCAGCACCAGGGCAGCCACATTCCCAGGCTGAGTTTGACCCTTCCAGCGCAGCATCCATCCCCCCAGTACCTCCAAGGGACAGGCACCCCAGGGCAGAAGGGATGAGGGACACAGCACAGCTCCCACCACTACCCTCCACCTGCACCTACTGCCTTGCAGCCCTCTCCCTGATCCTGCCAAGCAAAGTGGCTCTGTAGCCCCAAGGAAGGACTCAGGAAAGGGACAGTTCCCACAGAACAGTCCCCAATGGCCAGGAAGCTGTCACACATAGATGCTGAGCAGAACAAAGAGATGGGAGCTGCTCCCATGGGAGGTGACCCATAGGGTACCTGACGACTGGGACTGAGGGGACCCATGGGGTACCCACTGCCCAGTGTTGAGCTGTGAAATCCTGCCAGCTCCAGCACTTCCACTGTTTTCCCAGCAGATGCCTCCCTGGAAACCGGAGCGGGGCATTACCTTCCTTTAGGAAATGCGGGTGGCCAAGTTCCACAGCAATTCCTTCGATTCCTTCCAGGGAGGGAAACGGATGAAAGGCCATGGCTCATCTGCTGCTCGGATCGAGGTGCAAGAGGCAGGACTCTTCCTGCCCAGGGCTCATTGCCAAGGCTGTGGAAGGGCATGAGCCATCTCTGCATCTCTCCATCACTCCACATATCCCTCTGTTTTTGGGGTCAGGAAGACTCATCAAGGCCACATTGGGCAGTCACAGTCACTGCAGGAGAAGCAAAGGACTTGGTGGGGAGCTGAGGGAAAGCAGGAGGAGGAAGGAGCAGGTGGTGGATGGGATGGAGGAGAAAAGACAGGAGTAAAGAGAAAATTTGAGCAACCCAAAAAGAGGTGCTCAGACCATGCTGGAAGAGAACGTGGCTGCAGGGAAGCCAGCCAAGACTCAGCAGAGCAGAAAGTCAACGATATTAAAACAAAGACACTGGATATTTTAATTCCCTGTAGCTCCTGCTCCTCAGAGGGCAGCCACAAGGACTGAAACGCAAGTAGAAATTAAACAAGAAGCATCTCGGTCTGGTTGTTCAGCCTGTGAAAGGCAACGGGGAGCACAGCAGAGACATGGCTCAGAGGTTGGCAGAAAGGACTAGCACGTGTTCCCTGCCAGCCCCAGTGCCACCCCAGTGTCACACATCCCCGGGATGTGCCATGGGAATCACCATGCTGTGGTTTTTGCTGTTATTGCTTCCCCTTCAGGGGCACCCCAGGAAGCTTTTGCTCAAGCTAGGCTGCCTCCGCCTGCAGTAACTTCCATCTATTTCAATTAGAGAACCCTCCCCAAAATGGGGCCAGAAACCTCAGCTCCTGTGAGGCAAAGCAGGGGGACGCAGACAAACGGCCTCTGCCACGCTTGGATCCGCTTCTCAGAGCCTCATTTATCATTTACCAACAGCGTGGACGTGCCCAGCCACCCCCACAGCAGGCAGGGGACAAGCACCACCTCGTCACCAGCTGGGGTTAATCAACTTTGGCCCCTGCCAACAAAATCTCACAGCCCCAGAGAAGGAGCACATGGTGTACCCAAAGGCAAGCAGCAGCCTGGGGACTCACCCGGAGCTGATTTTCCTCCAGGAGCTCACATCAAGCTCTGTCAGAGCTCTGGTGATTTATTAGGAGAGGTAACTCCTCCAAGCAGCTACAAAACCTGTAATACAGGCATCTGCTTCCCCAGGGAGGGGCCTGACCAACGCAGGGCAATTTATGGGGCAAAAGCAGCTGGTTTAGCACAGGGTGCAACAGCCTGGGGGTGACCCTCGGGGCTGGCTGGAGGAAGAGAGCTGCCACCAAGCCTAAAGGGTCCCTGGGTCACAGTGCTTAGGGATGGGGACACCTCCATCTCCCCCCAGCAGCACAATGCAAGGCAGGCAACGAGGTCTGCTGCCAACAAACTGAGGCAAAAAAGAGGAGGCAGGAGAGACCATATCTCAGCTCCAAACCTATGAACGAGCCTTCTCTCTCTCTCTTTTTTTTTTTTTTTGAGTATTTTTTTGTCTGGAGCAGCCAATCAAACCCAAATAGTTGCATCTGGCTGCGAGGAGGAAAGAAAAAAAAAAATCCGGGTCTATTAAAAGTGATGAAAGACACCTTGCCAGTGTCCTTTTAATGTAATTAAAAACCTATTTAAAAGCATGCCAACTGTTTACTAATTAAACAAGTGCTTCATTCTGTAGCCATAATGAAAAAAAAAAAAAAGCAATTGTGATACTTTTAGCAAATCTCAGGTTTTTAAAGAAATAATTACTTTAGAGAAAATCAGTTACTAAATTAAACCATTCTTTACCCACGGTTATTTTCGCTCTTTTGCTCATTTTGTGCAGCAGGTTGAACCCTGAAATTACCTGGGACAGATTTTTATTCTAAATAATGAATATTTCAAAGGAAATAGGAACAGAGAAAGAAGAAAAGTAGGAACCATTAGCGGGTCCCCAAACCTTAATGCGTGGCTGGTAGGAAAAGCACGATGGGGTTGGAACAGACCCAAACATGCCTGGGTGGCCGTAGACTTGGCCACCAGATAACAGATCTCCAACAAAGCGTCCCACTACTGCTCCATCACTTCCACTGAGACAAATGAGGGCCACCAACGGAGACAAAGCCTCTGCGGCTTAGACACAAAGGGTGGGACAGTCCTCCGAGCAGGATTGCCATGTTGTTCATAGAGTCATCCATGGATTATGCTGAGCACCTGAGGATGAGAGGTGGTGAAGTCTTCATCTCCTCAGAAATGGAAGCCAACTGGGCAATGGAAGCCAAATGGAAGCCGGGCAACCTGCTCTTGGGCAGCCCTGTCTGAGCAGGGGGTTGGACCAAATGACCTCCTCCCAAGGTCCCTGCCAGCCTCGGGCAGTCTGGGATTCTGTGATGACCAATGCAAGGAGCAGGAGGGCAGGAAGATGGTCTTGTAGGAAAGACGACACTGTACCACAGCCCTGCCTGCAAATCTCAGCTCCTTGCTCAGATGCCATTGAGATGTCACATAATATCTTTGTGCCCCACCTGCAAAACAGGGTCCTCAGCTTAGACCATGAATTGCTCTGAGGATGGTCATCCCCTTGGTGAGCATCCACAGAGACATGACGTGCCATAGCCGCACACCCAGGCACTGCTGCCAACCCAATGGTGCTCCCCTCGAATGGATCTGAGCTCAAACACAGCAGGAGGGGAAAGGAAACCAAGCACTCTCACTGCTGTAATTGATAAACACTATCCAAAGAGCTTCTGTCTCCTCCTTCCACACACTCTCAAAAGCAATCCTGGTCAAGAGAGGGCTCTTATTTCCACACCTGAGCACACAGCACTAAATTGGACATGGCTCCATAAACCACCCGCTGCTTGTTTTTCCAGCCAAGGTGTGCGTGTGCTTGCTTCAGCCCAGCAGCTCTACCTGGTTCTTTTTTGAGAGGAGGCACAGGCTTTGAGGAGAAGCCCACTAATCTAAGGTGGCACCAGGCTGGATGTGGGGAGAGGCAAGGGAAGGCTCAGTGCTGACCAGGCATCTGTGCAGGCAGGCGCTGGATGGCCGGCTCCCAGTTGTGGGGTTGTGGGGGGGCCACCTTCAATGGCAGATGGAGAGTCTGATTGCATTCGCTGGTATCAGATTAGGAGGTTTATCTTTGATCTTGACTTTCTCCTGATTAACCGGCTCCTTGAGGGGCTCTGTGGGGAGGTGTTACGAGAGATTTATTAACAAGATGAACCGCAATGGCAGGAAAAGCTACTTCTGCAAAATGCACTTTCCTTCTCGCACATGGGCAGGCTTAAACCCAACCCAGTTCGAACACACTCAGCATCTTTCATCCCCAGGGGACTCAGGCAGGTCTGCTCCTTCCCTTGCAGTGAGCTGGCAGAGGTTCATCGATGCCTACCCACACAAGAGCCTCCAAAATATCTTTACTCGCCCACAATGGCAACTGTGAGCACCTTAAAAATTAGGTACTCAGGGCAGAAGAAACTGTAGGTAGATGTGGCCGTGTCCCAGTGTCACCAGCACCACCACAGCCTTTCCCCAGGGACAAAATCCTCTTGGCTGCTCTTGAAAAGGGGGTGCAGGAACCCAGCTCTTCCCGGGGCTGGGGAACAGGCAGCGCTTTCAAAGATGTCCTGTAAGGTGAAGGATTAGTTTTAACACCCATGGGTTTTCAGGAACTGGGTCTGGCTGGCAGGCCAGCTCCTTGGCTCAGCTTCTGCAGGGAGGGTGGATGCTCCCCCAATTACCTTACACAGCCCCCCACCCCAAAAATAACCGAGTGCTTCCAGCAGCAGCATCTGCTCCTCGCTGCCCCTTGAGCTGCAGGAAAGTAGCAGACACAGAGTACCCTCCTGGGTGTGAGGCAGCTTATTCGGGCTGCCTGAAGCTGGGCATCACATTTGGAAGCCCTGGCAGCCCCCAGTGTGTCCAACCACAGCCCCAGAGCAGGGCTGGCTGTTCCTGCCCGGGGAAGTCCTAGCTACTGGAGCTGCACATTGCTGACCAGCAAGCCTCAATACTTCATTTTCAAGTGTTTTTCCAGCGAGCCTGCCTTGTGCTGCCCCAGAAGTGGGTTATTTTAGCAACAGTCCCATCCTGCAGGTGAGGAAGCCAAGACCTGCTCCAAGACATCTGTCTTAAGGCCAACAAAGGAGGCAGGATTAGAAATCCAGAGCTCAAAGCTCAGCTCACTAGACCGCCTCGTCGGTACTGAACATGGACATGGCACATGTGACACTGGTGAACCTTTGAGATAGATGTGACCTCAGCTACCTACCAAACAGTATCTACAGGGGAAGGAAAGTGCAAGGCAAGAAGAGATGAAGTGATGGGAGAGGCAGGTGAGAAACAGGGAAGGTAAAGGAGAGAGAGGAAAGCAGGAGGTGACCCGTACATTCTTCACCCCGAGTCCACCATAGGCATTTTTACTTGTTTTCTCTACAGGCACAAGACTTCACTGCTGTTTTCTGCTGTTGGGGAACGGGGCTACCCTGTTGTCCTGGTGCTGTGCTCAAGCAGAGTGGTGCAGACACCCACGATCCATGCTGCCGGCCAGGCTGGAGTCTGACCTCGGGCTGGGTTGTACATGGCATTTCAGAGAGTATTTGGCTCTGGGAAGGAGAAAAAAAAAACCCCAGACCAAAGCCAGCCCTATCCTTTCTCCCAGACTTCAGGATGTCCTGGAGCGCTGGTCACGCATCTGCTCTGCCACCTCCTGAGCTGCCTGCTCCCACCCAGGGTGTCCCATCCTGGCCAGCACGGGTTATCCCTGGCTCCTTCCAAAGCAAACACGAGTGAAAATACAGCAGACATCCCACCTGGATGGACTCTGGATTTTCTTTGCCAGCAATTCTCATCAGCTGCGGTTCCTCCATGCTTTTGGACCTTCCTGTTGACACAAACGCTTGGCTCCTAAGAGCGCACAACTCCCCCTGCCACTGAAGTGCACATTCCTTTTCCCCCCAACAAAATCACACCCACTGATCCACGGCACAGCTCTGCACAACAGCACGTTGCCATTTCACATTAACTCAATTATTTGTACCGTGGCAGCGCTCGGAAAGCCTGGACCCAGGTTGTACGGACACTGCTTCAAAGAACTGGCAAGTTGACTGAACAGTCATTTATTCAGCTCTCTCTGGCGCTCTCTGGAGCCACCAGCTCAAGAGGAAGGTCTCACAGTTGACCCCAAAGGCAGCAGAGAAGATTTGGCCAGAACCCAGATTCCTACAAAAGGAAGCACTAAGTGAGTTCCCAGTGTAGGGGAACAGGAGTCTCCCTTGAACAATAAGCAACCTGCTGCATGTTTAATCTTATGCTTCAGTACAAGCTAAATAAATAGTTTTTTTCTCTGAAGTGACTATCACAGTGCACGTTGTCGCTGAGTCTGGGAGGTCGACAGCATCTCAGAACCCATGTCCAGGTTGAGCTGTTGAGGTTAACCAAACCCTGGGTCAGATCAGAGCCCCTGAGTTACTCTTTAGCAACCTGCTTTCTCTCCGAGAATTAATCCCTTCCCTTGTAACCTTACATCCCCAGGGAGAGGTGTTGGACTGTCTGGTCCCCAAATGTCATTGCACAACCCAATGGCAAGTAACACCCAGGGATACAAACCAACACACCTTATTCTTTCTTTTCTTATCCATGGTGCATGTGAGGTATTTGCTACAGACGAGGCCCCAGGTAGAGGAAAACCGCTGTAAGTGTGCAGTTCAGATTGCACAGGAGCCATTCTCCCTGTCTGCCTTCCAACCCAAGGATGAAAAATGAATTCAGCAACCAAGCCACAATTACTCTCGGCTGGCTTGGGTCTGCCTTTGCAGCTGGATCCGAGCACAGACACCACTTAGCCCAGCCAATTTCCTGTGCTGATGCTTCACCCAAGACCCTGGCAGGAGAGACTCATTAATTACAGAGGCTGGAATTGCCTCTCCATGAGATAAGGGGGGAAGCCAAATGCAGGTCAGCAGCTCTATGTGCCCAACAGAGCAATAAACGCTGCCAGCGAGCGCTGCTACAACCCAGCCCTCAGCAGGGATGACACGAGCGCTGTGTGCTCAGCTAACCCCAGCCATGGGCTGCCCCAGCTACAGGTCCAGCTCGGTGAGTGGAAAAATCATGCCCTGGAGAGAAGGGATGCTGCCATGTCCCAGCTGTAGCCAGCCAGAAAAGGCTTCCTTGGGCTCTTTGCACATGCTTATTTTCACCCATGCGTCCGCAGGTGCTTTGTGGAGCAGGTCAGGAGCTCTGCGCAGGCACCATGCCCCACGGTCAGCCAGCAGCCACAGGGACAGGACTGATTCCTGCTGCACAGCCATGACACATCCCCATCCCAAAGCAGGGCAGGTTGGTGGGATCTCACCTCTCTCATCCATGGCCCAGCACGGACCCTGCAGCTTCATCACTCCAAGGCTGGACACCTGCAGGAAGGGGCACAAACCCCCTACCCCAGCCAGGCTTCTGATGACTCACATTAAATGCAAAAAAAATACCACAAAGTGCCTCCCATTCCAGTGTCCTCGGAGGCTGATACTCTGAAGCTCTTAATCACCTTCTTGAACCAACAGGATGAAGCTGCCACCGCATAAAGAGCGGGGGAAGTTTCTGGAATCAGCCTTATCCCCAAATGCACATCCAGACTGGCATCCTGTCCACCAGTCCCTTACCAGCTGGCCATGAGTTTCCCCACCAATACCAAACACACAGGACGACCTGCCCTCAACTCAAGCCTGTTCCTGGTTTCTAGTCTTTACAAATTGGCTTTAAAGTCTCCCAGCACAAGGTCTAAGAGCCCTTCTGCTGTTTCTGCAGTCGTTAATCATGACAACTGGGTTGTTGTACCTGTGCTGCAGGTACAACAGCTAATTAGCATTACGCACACTTCTCGGCACCCACAACCTCCCACCCGAGCCACAGCTGTGCAGAAAAAAGTTCCTACAGAGAATCAAGGAGGAGAAAAAGAAGAAATAATAATTTAAAGAAAATATATATCTATACCTTGGCTCCCAGCCCAAGTCTTTCTCTTTTTAAGATGCATTTTAACATTCTAACCTCCTGGAGTGACAAGGGAGGCTGCTTGTCAAGAGCTGACCTGAGCTGGATTTAATTGAAAGCCAGTTGCTGGAGTTGAGAGTGAGATGGGAAAGGGCACCTTGGGGAGGCTGGGCACTGGGCGATGAGGGGACAGGAGCAGCCAAGCGAGCAGAGAGCACCCTCTGCAGCTTCGTGAGCAGAGTCAGAGCCTGGGTTTGGAAAGCCCTGGGTGCTTTCCTCAGCTCCTGCCAGTTAAATGGGACCCAGCCCGTCCGCTTTGCTCCCTGCGTGCACCGAGCCTTCAGCAGGGCTCATCCGAGGTCAACACACTGCTCACACGCAGACCTGGCACTGAGAGCGCTCGTGTAAAGGCAGCAAGACCCAAAGGACTGTCTCACAGCACCCAGAGACACAAGCCCATTTCAAGCTTTTCTCCACAGAGGTTTTTCTGCAGCACAGCCAAAAGCAGAGCAGATACAGGCGCATTTCTCTCTGCTCCCCTGAATCACACGGCTCTCTCTGCACAGGCTGAATGCTCACCCTTTCCATGGACCAGCAAATATAGGACAAGAGACAGCCAGGGACAAGCCAGCATCTCCCTGAGGTTCTGCTGCCACCAGTACCCAACCAGCTTCACACACCAGGGAGTCCCACGAGCACTCGCGACCTGCCTCTGATTATCATCCCGTAAAGGTCTAACTCCCCACCCTCAGAAAGAAATGCTTGTGCTAAGTTTTTGGGAAGTATTTTACATCCCAGAGGAGGGGGAAGAGCTGTTGGCAGCTCCCAAGTTGGCAGTGCTGCCTAGGGATTGGCAAACTGGATTAGCTGTGAGCAACCAACTACTAATCCTAGCCCCACCACTGAGGATGCCTGTCGCCTTGGGCAAGCCACTTCACTTTCTGTTTCAAAATCCTCCTGTTTTGCAATATTTATGTCCTGCGTTAAGTTTTTTGGGGAAAACTTTATTGGCAGAGGAAAAACAAATCAAGTATTTCCTAGCAGTACTTTGCAGTAGAAAGTATTGAGCAGGCTCCACATCTACTATCGATATCCTAAACCTTTAATTCCACCAGAGGCAAAACAAGTTCATTTAAGAGTTTCAGTCAGTGACCCAGGAACATTATCATTCTTGCTATACATAGTCTCCTATGAAAATATTGACCATCAAACTGTGGTTTCAGCTGCTTAGAATTTACCAGGCTACTCATGCTCCTTTTCCCTGCAGCCTAAGCCCCCCCACACACCTTAAGACCTCATCACCATCTGCAAAGAAGTTTAATTTTTAATGATGCAACATGAGCCTTCATTCCTTTTAAAATAAAGCACCACGTGGAGTGAAACCAGACCGCACCACAGCGCACACTGACAGCAGATGTGGAAGCTGCTGGAGCAAGGGTCATGGCCACGTGGCAAAACCAGCTTGTAGCCAGCCCACAGGAGAAGGTCCCCGTGACCATCTCAGGGCCATCTACAGCCCTGGTCCTTCTCTGCTGGAGTCCAACAGGCATTTTCCTTAACTAAAAGCATTACAGGACATGCCTAGATCTCCCTCAGGACAGAGGTGTTTTATTCAAGAAGCACATCTGGAACACAAGGGTTCCAGTGCTGCGGCATTTCCAGTCACCCTCCCCTCCCCCAAGTCCATGGGCCCAGTGGTTTATTTGCTGCAGAACATCATAAATATTTTTACCAGCCAGCAAAACTCTTAAATCCAATTGCTTTCCGCATGAAATGAAACGCAGGGTGCATAATGCCCTTTCCTTCCCCTACAGTCATTTTTATTTTTTTTTTTATTAATGTGTGTGTCAAATCACAGCTTCAGTGTGACAAGCAGGAAGCGTAGGCCAGCGCCGTTCCACGCCGATCCCGCTGAGCACCCGCAGGGGCAGCGAGCGCCGTCCCCTGCCACCGCCTGCAAAAGGGCAGCGCTTCACGTCTTCCCCACACGTCGGAGGAATTTGCAGAATTAAGCTCTTGCGAAGTATAATTATAATTATCTATAAATGTCATCATCGCGATCTGGCTGGGATTGCTGCTGTTCCACTCTGCAATAAGGTAAGGACGACACGCGAATGCCAACACTGGAACACTCCTTTCTCAGACTCACTCATTTCTCAGACTCACTCGTACCATATTTTCTCCAAAACTACCAGTTACAATCCACGCACTGGTCGTACTGGGGACCTTATCACTGCTTAGCGCCTTAAGACACCAAGGGGGAGCATGGGCCTCACGGCACTTGCCTGCTGCCTGGGGAGGCAGAGGAGGGACCCCAGTGCCATGAGGAGGAAGAGCAGCTACTTCCATTGTGCTGCAGGGTGACCTGCACAGAAAACACCCACAGGGAAGCTCCAGCTGAGGACCCTTGTGTCAGGCTGAGCATAGAAATACATAACCGGTCATTTATAGACTCATAGAACGGTTTAGAGTTGGAAGGGACCTTAAAGATCATCCAGTTCCAAACCCCCCTGCCCTGGGCAGGGACACCTCCCACCAGACCAGGTTGCTCCAAGCCCCATCCAGTCTGGCCTTAAACTCTTCCAGGGATGGGGCAGCTACAGCTTCTCTGGGCAACCTGGGCCAGGCTCTCACCACCCTCACAGCAAAGGATTACTTTCTGGTATCTAATCTAAATCTCCCCTCTTTCAATTTAAAGCCGTTACCCCTTGTCCTGTCACTACATTTCGTGACAAAGAGTCCCTCTCCAGCTCTCCTGTATATGTCCTAATTATTTATAGGAATATGTGTAATGGGGAAAAAAAAAGTTTAGAAATTTAGTCTGCAAATTTTAGATGTGCATTTG
>VXBJ01005845.1:1042116-1054590 GCA_013400055.1 Nycticryphes semicollaris
AAGATTAATAATCGTAACAAACTCTGCAGGTCAGGTATTACCACAAGATGAGTGGCTCTGACAATAAGCAGTCACCACTGCAGTCAGTAAGGATGCTTAACTGAAGGTAATTTCACTGAGTGACCTTACAAATAGTAATTTCCATTTAATATGACAGCATGAATGATTTTTTTATATATATATAATATATATTAAGGCACAAACCTTCGATTTTTCTTTCTTCGTGTACAACTGCCGCATGAAGCCAGGACCAAGTCTGCCCTTTAGACACGCAGTTTCTGACTGGACAACAGCCTTCCACATCCACCTTTCATTGCAGATAAACAGGACCCAAAACCTCCGTAAATCCAATTAATTTTGTGGAGTCTTTCAGACATGTAACACTTGAGTTAAGAGAAAAATATCTACAAGTCAAGGGAAGAAATACTGGAAGTGGAATCCATGAAAAAAAACCTAATACCAAAACACCAAAGCCACATTGGACACATTGTCCTTTTAACAAGTTTTCAGAGGATGGGCTCTCAAACCAGACAGGGAAAGAAAATGGGCTAGGACTGAAGCAGCCACCCTGATTTCTTTCAGACTTTTCACTGGTCTGAGCCACAGCTGGAATGAAGTGGTTCGAAAGGGCTGCTCAGCACAAACCCAGCATTTTCATTTACCTGAGCAGGCCCCTTTAGAGGTGCTGCCAAGCACTTCCGTGCCTTCTTTTTCCCAAAGCCCCTGGCACGGCTGTTTAAAACAGGGACAAAAGTAATTCTGACAACTTAACAAGCAGATTACCAAAAACACTGTTTGCGGTTTGCTTTTATTCACATGGCTGTGACCACAAAAAGAAATAGAGCAAAGAGTCGGTACGCTCACTTGAAATCAGAGTTTTCATGAGGACAACCATCGCGTGAGCCTCTTCTCGATTATCTCCAGTGCTAACCCAAAGACACCTTTTATTAAAGTGAAACCAGCTTCAAACATTTAAATTGGGCTTCTGCACAGTGTCAAAATATAAACAAGAGAGAAAGAACACCTTGGAGGAAGACACGTCAACAGCTGAAATAACCAAGACAGCAGAGGAATATAAAAACAAATACAAACTGAGTCAATGCCAGCAGCAGCTGAAGGCCCAACCCCATTGAGCAAAGCACTCCCTGCCGAGAATTCTTCTCGGGTCTAAGAGTCACTATTGCACTTTAAGGATGTTTCTTCCAGTCCCTCATCACCAGTGCTTCCCTGTGGCACTAACACAACCCCTGAACTTGAACTTGGCAAAGCATCATTCTGAATTTTCTTATGAAAACTACAAGAGAATCTCAACCTTGCTTCTGAGTCAGCATGGTCGTATCTGAATGGCAAGTACCTCATTAAGCAGCAAACTTCTCCATTTCATCTTAAATTCAACCTTTTCTTAAGATTTCAGCCAGCACGTTAGAAGACCTAGCAGGGAACAAGGAGGACATGGTATGAACTATTGCTGCCATTCAGTGAGCTACAAGACTTTCAAAGAAGCTAGTGGTGTGGATAAAGTCTTTGAAAAGACGTTTCACTAGGAAAATAATGTCCATGATTGTAAGATCTTGTCTTTACTAAGCTACTTGCACAACTTCGAGTCAAATTGTCTACTGGCATGATGTTAAACATAGTAGTTCCTACTTGCACTGACACCAAACAATTAATCATTGCCCTAGAAAACAATCTTTGAGGCTCTCTCCATACACACCCACGCTTCAAACAGCGATGAGCTGCCAGGCAACCTCCCTGCCATTAATTACTAGCACTTCAGACAGGCTGGTGACCAGGGAACCACGTTCTCCGGGTGAAGTAAACTTGTGGAATTCAAAGCAAGTCAAGCCTTGTTACCTGACACACATTCCCCAATGTATGCTTTGCCTTTTTTCTTTTCAATACTTATTTTTCCATAAAGTTATACCAGCAAACTCCACCAGGAAGTTTTCTTTCCAGTAGAGTTTAAAGTGGTCACAAAACCGGAAAGAACTATCCCTGCAAAAGACTTCCTGTTTTTAACAACTGTACCACAGGTGGGTTCCTGCTAAGTCAGGGACCTCAGGAAAGGTTATTGGGGGTTCCAGTTGGAGTTGGGTTTGGTTCAGGAGTTGGTTGGGTTTTTTTTATATCCCCCTTATGAGTGCAGCTGTATCTGCAGAAATTTATATATTAGAATTACTCATAAAGAACACGTTATAAATGGTTCTCTTANATGTCCTAATTATTTATAGGAATATGTGTAATGGGGAAAAAAAAAGTTTAGAAATTTAGTCTGCAAATTTTAGATGTGCATTTGGAGAAATTTCAGGAAGGGAAAAGGCTGAGCACTCACCACTATTCTCCCCTGTCCTTTCCTCCATCCATCGCGCTGCCTGACGAGGACAGAGGCACCTACAGCTCCACGATTCTTCCCGCTGCTCCTGCTTTTGGCACCACGAGCATCCTCCACCATTTTGCTGCTACAGGGGAAACAACTTTTACTTCCTTCGCACAATCATTCAGCGCTGGGGCCTCTAAACAAGCGCCCACACCGTTACACTTTTGTGAGCACAAAGCAAATACTGATGTATGGTGGTGAGGCTCTTTTAAACAGGTTATTATCTGTGCAATTGGTCGGGGTTTTGGTTTTTTTTTTTTTTTTTGCAAAGATTAATAATCGTAACAAACTCTGCAGGTCAGGTATTACCACAAGATGAGTGGCTCTGACAATAAGCAGTCACCACTGCAGTCAGTAAGGATGCTTAACTGAAGGTAATTTCACTGAGTGACCTTACAAATAGTAATTTCCATTTAATATGACAGCATGAATGATTTTTTTATATATATATAATATATATTAAGGCACAAACCTTCGATTTTTCTTTCTTCGTGTACAACTGCCGCATGAAGCCAGGACCAAGTCTGCCCTTTAGACACGCAGTTTCTGACTGGACAACAGCCTTCCACATCCACCTTTCATTGCAGATAAACAGGACCCAAAACCTCCGTAAATCCAATTAATTTTGTGGAGTCTTTCAGACATGTAACACTTGAGTTAAGAGAAAAATATCTACAAGTCAAGGGAAGAAATACTGGAAGTGGAATCCATGAAAAAAAACCTAATACCAAAACACCAAAGCCACATTGGACACATTGTCCTTTTAACAAGTTTTCAGAGGATGGGCTCTCAAACCAGACAGGGAAAGAAAATGGGCTAGGACTGAAGCAGCCACCCTGATTTCTTTCAGACTTTTCACTGGTCTGAGCCACAGCTGGAATGAAGTGGTTCGAAAGGGCTGCTCAGCACAAACCCAGCATTTTCATTTACCTGAGCAGGCCCCTTTAGAGGTGCTGCCAAGCACTTCCGTGCCTTCTTTTTCCCAAAGCCCCTGGCACGGCTGTTTAAAACAGGGACAAAAGTAATTCTGACAACTTAACAAGCAGATTACCAAAAACACTGTTTGCGGTTTGCTTTTATTCACACGGCTGTGACCACAAAAAGAAATAGAGCAAAGAGTCGGTACGCTCACTTGAAATCAGAGTTTTCATGAGGACAACCATCGCGTGAGCCTCTTCTCGATTATCTCCAGTGCTAACCCAAAGACACCTTTTATTAAAGTGAAACCAGCTTCCATCATTTAAATTAGGCTTCTGCACAGTGTCAAAATATAAACAAGAGAGAAAGAACACCTTGGAGGAAGACACGTCAACAGCTGAAATAACCAAGACAGCAGAGGAATATAAAAACAAATACAAACTGAGTCAATGCCAGCAGCAGCTGAAGGCCCAACCCCATTGAGCAAAGCACTCCCTGCCGAGAATTCTTCTCGGGTCTAAGAGTCACTATTGCACTTTAAGGATGTTTCTTCCAGTCCCTCATCACCAGTGCTTCCCTGTGGCACTAACACAACCCCTGAACTTGAACTTGGCAAAGCATCATTCTGAATTTTCTTATGAAAACTACAAGAGAATCTCAACCTTGCTTCTGAGTCAGCATGGTCGTATCTGAATGGCAAGTACCTCATTAAGCAGCAAACTTCTCCATTTCATCTTAAATTCAACCTTTTCTTAAGATTTCAGCCAGCACGTTAGAAGACCTAGCAGGGAACAAGGAGGACATGGTATGAACTATTGCTGCCATTCAGTGAGCTACAAGACTTTCAAAGAAGCTAGTGGTGTGGATAAAGTCTTTGAAAAGACGTTTCACTAGGAAAATAATGTCCATGATTGTAAGATCTTGTCTTTACTAAGCTACTTGCACAACTTCGAGTCAAATTGTCTACTGGCATGATGTNAATTACTCATAACACGCACGTTATAAATGGTTCTCTTATCTCAACCTGCTGACATAGATTGTACTTACTGAAATTAACACAACAGACGTAAAAGCACATCACATAATTATGAACAAGGCGTGCACTTGTAGAAATTTTCTCTTTCCATACATTCAAATCACAATGAAAACCGACTGGCAAGACAAAAATACAGATATGCTTATATGATATACATTAAAGACTAATTTGTAGCAGTTTCTTTTGCAATTGAGTGTCAAGAATATCAGTTTTCATTTCCCCTTCTGGATTTATCTGAAAAACTTGGGGATGCAATACGTGAAGATATTAAACCTTAGCAATACCCAAAAAAGGATGAGAAAAAATAAATGAAAGACTTCTTCTCAATAAACCCAAGCAATTCAATGTGTCATTTCACTTATAAAGATAAAATCCCTAACATAAAACAAACTCACAGTACCACAAATATAGCAAAAGTCTTTTTTTCCGATTCCATTTAATTTAACAGTAAGCACCCAATTCAGATTAACGTGAAATTGCTCGAAGGCCAGAGAGGTGAAAGGAAGGGGGTGCAACCTCAGGTCTGGTAAATATTGATAAAAAGACTGAGACAGAATCCTAAATGGATGTCAACATTACTATACTTTATATTGCTATACCAAAAATTCTGACTGATTTAACAATTGTGTATAGCTGGGTGGGTTTTTTTTCTCCTACCAAAAAAAATATAAAATCAAAGAAATACAAATAAGTGAAAAGCAATCATGTGCTGTAATCCACCTGAGTAACTGTGAACTATCTCTTCAGACCAAATGTCAAGTATCCTGTACTTGTCAAGTTAATAGTAAAAAAAAAATAAATATATGGCTACCTATGATGGAGTTTTGAGAATGTCACATTTTCTTGTAAAATTTGCCACAGAGCAATACTACTTCACTTTAATGACCTGATAAATAGTTCTGAACGGCCTGCTAACATTATCTGGTGTCGAGTCAGACCAAGCAGCACAGAGGAAAAAGAAAAAAAAAAAAAGGAAAAAAAAAGTCAAGCAGGTACACAGAGGGACTGAAAAATCTACCAGTCCTAGTTCATTAGTATCCCTGAATGTCAGTCTGAAAATACTTCCTGAAACTACATAAACTTAAGCAATTTTCTTTAATTTCTAATAAAATAGTTGATCTATTTTTTGTATGGCAGAAGAACAACACAGAAGTTCATCATTAAAAAAGGGATCGATTTAAAAAGCAACCTCATGAGACCCATAACCTACCTACAATTAAATGGCATTGCTTTAAAAGCATTTATAAGCTACTCATCACAACAAGACACAAGAATCATTTTCTCTACCCATGTAGTGTAAGACAAAATTGTTCCTTGTGAACTTTCAAGTCTTTCTTCTCTCGCTGATATGTAAGAAAAAAACAGGTCACAGGAGGAATTTGGAGGCAAAAGTCAGTAATTCCCTACCTTTAAAAAAAAAAAAAAGCTCTTTATCCCTTTTGGTACTGGAGAGAATTACTGCAATTGTGTAGCAACACGAGAATTCTAATCACTGGCAGCATCCTATTGTCTATGCCTTTTATGGTGCTCAGTATATAAAAATAGTATCCTTCAAATTAAAGGATAAGAGGAGTGGATAAGTGAGAGGCATTAGAGAGCTGCTAGTCACATTAATCATATATATTGATTGAACACTGAATGCTTTTTCAGTTTGTCTGACAAATTGGAATGGCTTCAGTAACCCCACGCTCAAATGTGTGTTCTGTCTCATTCTCTTTTACATCATTCATTAAACCTCCTGGGAAGACACAAAGGCTTTCTTCTCCTGGCTGTCCTCACAGATTCCTTCGCTTGCCAAACGTTCAGGTGCCCTCTCATCCTCCCATTAACACCCTACTGATCTCACGGGAGAAACCCGCAGTGAATTTAAAAATCCTTGTCTACACGCCTGTAAAACCACTCCTCTCTGCTGTTTTACCCTGCAGGAGGAGGGCTGTGCTTCACAGGAGCCACGTTCCATGCCCTCCGGGAGCAAAAGTGACACCAAATGTCAGAGGAGATCCCACTCTCCCCCACGTTTACCCTTGGCTACACCTATGTAGTTATGACAGGCAGAAGCTACTGACACAGGACAACCAGTCGACTTTTTTTTTTTAACTCTTATTTAAAGATAAGACATTAACATTCTGACTGTGCATTTAAAAATAAAAAAGGTTGGTGAACAGTACATTTCTAAAAATAGCTATATGGAGTGTCCAAAAACACTTTCTCAGTGTTCCATACCTGCTCGAGGTTGCATCTTGTTTGCCTGCTAGCCAGAAACGTAACTGCAAGTACTACAGACAGATAAAAACCAAGGAGAGTTGCATTCATTGCCTGTATTATATCACGTGTAAGGGTTTTGCATTAAACCTTAGTCCCTATGCTAGCAGTATCCTTGTTTCTCATTTGGCAGAGGAAGATTACGGCACAGCCTTCCCAAAATACGCTGCACGAAACAACTTCTTGCCAAGCATTCCAGGTATTTTTAGACTATGCAGCAGAACAAACACTGCAAGATTATTCTTATCATTGGCATTCCGAGTCTATTTGTACTTTTTAAAAGTTACCTTAAAACAATGCTCCCACCACAGATTATGAGGAAAATTTTACTGAACTCTAAAGAACTATTTGGGAGGCCAGGATGGAAGCCATGTCTTATGGGCCTTCCTATAGCCTTACCCTGAGAGAGCTTCAGCAGCTCTGCCAACACAGCTCAGCTCCCAGACGCTGCACCGAGAGAGGCTCTTTCCAGTTATCAAGGATGTGCATCCTGCCATCTGTGAAGTATTAAGACAGCTAAGGGTAACTTCTACAACTGCTTCTAAAATCCTTCGTGCCACACTACAGGTTGATTCCCTTTCTTAAAAAAAAATAATAATAATTAAGGGCACATTAAATAGATTAAGAAGCAAATGGTTGGGGAAAAAGGATCTGGGTGATATAGAATAAGGCAACAATATTTCCTGAAGAAATACATCTGAATATCTAACTGTTGAAAAAGGTCAGTGACATACATTGTTTTCTCCATTGTGGAGACACATTTGGCACCATAATGTGCCTTAGAACAACATCATTTGGTCAATATAATAATTCAAGCCTCTGCAGAACTGGAATACAGGAAAAATGAATTAAGGGGGGAAAAAAATGAAACTGTAATTTTGCAGTGCACGGTAGTGAAATTAAGCAATTACATTCTGAAAGGTACATCTCAGAACAGAATTGTTCAATACATAGATCTCCACGCTTCCTTCCATTTCTAATACCAGGATTTTAAGAACACACATACCACTTTGGTGATTAAAGCAAGAAAAAAAAAAAAATAAAAGCCTTTTAAGTTTGGCATTTTTTTCCTCCCACGTTTCACATTCAGTTAAGACTGATGGCGACTTAGGAGTAGCTTCCTCTGTCTTCAGCTCTGCAGCAGCTTGATTTTTTCACCTTCTCGTATCCCTTCACAATAAATGTGCCTGTTTTCCCTTAGGTTGGACTAGATGTGGTGTATCTAGATCAAATGCTGCTGTAGTCCGAGCTGCGGGCAGCAAGAGCTGCTGCTGCTTCCCACTCCACGGCAAAGAAGGTAATTGTTCCAAAGAAGCCCACAACCACCATGATCAGGAGCTGCCACTGCAGAAGGATGTAGTTGCTGTAGAAATATGCAATTGCAGCACAGATGGACTGAGAGAGAAAACACAACATAAGAAGATTTTCAGTGGAGACATCCGGGCTGGTATTACTATCCAAGGATTATGGAATTGACACACACACCGTTTAATATGCTGCTCTCAGTAGTATGCTTCTATAAGAGATATATCATCTTAAAACTTCATTATACCCCCAACATATGCCTTGATATGATATACAACAGATTTTCAGTTTTACTTGTTATTTAAATAGTGTTCACTGCAGAAAGGGAACACAAAACTCAAAAGTGTCTGTAGCACAGCAGTTCTCCGGTATTTGAAAACAGTTTGTCTAGAAATGCCATTGCCAAGGTTTTAAGATAATGCCCAGAAAACTACATGCAGTTTTACAGTGTCACAAGCTATTAGACATCAAAACAGCTCAAGCTTTGACAAGCAATGCTGCTTACTTGCAATCTATCCTTTAAAGGTAAAATTTTCATTAGAGCTCATATAAAGAATATTTATATTCCGCTTCTATCTCAAATCCCTACCTGTCACTGAGAATGCAATGAAAATACAGCAGTGGAAAAGGATGGAAAAAAATAGCTTTTTGAAGCAAGCAGCTGTCACCTTTTAAATGAGACACACTCTGACCCCTGCTCCCAGCACTAGCTCGCTACTGGTATGATCCCGCACAAACACAAAGAATCACAGAATCATTCAGGTTGGAAGAGACCCTTGGGATCACCGAGTCCAACCACCTGCCCTACTCTACAAAGTTTCCCCCTACACCATGTCCCCCAACACCACATCACAACGACTCTTAACTTCAATGCTTTGCACCAGGGTTTTTCTACCAACCTGATACCTCTGATCAACAGAGATCTTGACCTGGAAAATTCAGTACAAGATAAACGCCTGTGAGTGGAGTGATCTATGTTGTGTTCATACTGTATGAAGACTTTTTGAGTCTCCAGCCAGGACAGATATACTTATCTTGGCACTCTGACAAATTAGGAACAGATGAACAACACAACAATTCTTCTTTTGTCTATGTACCCACCTGACAACTCCCAGTGACGTGGTACCTCATCCACAAACCCTTCAACTGCTATTTAAACTCCTCATTTCCTTATAACTCGCCCCCCCGTCAGTAAATTATTTCAATAAAACCCAAGTCTGGTGAACTGTACTAGCCTTTTGACTTTAAACTACAATTCCTAAAACTTCTAATTTGTAAATATTAGCAGTTTGATTACAAACTCAAGCCAAGCTATATACTCACATTACACAATCAAGCTAACTCCTACCTAAAGCATTTTTTTCCTCCCTGTGAGACACAAAAAAATAGGCTGAAATCCTTTGCAGAAACAACATAATTTTTATGAGCTCATTAAAAAACCCAGTCCAGTATTTCCATAGCATTCCAACAGTCACATTTTCAAAAGGCTGTGCCACGTAATACCTGTACAAACTTAAAGATGGCAAAAGCAGGAGCGCTGTCTTCTGAATACAGGAAACCTAAAATGCTGAGGAGCTGGGTGTTAAAGCAGCTGTCCCCCAGGCCCAACAGGAAGCTGCAGAATATGGCCACTTCTTTGCTGAAGGAGAAAATGAATCAAATTTTAAAAAAAAACAGTCACTGAAAACAGCTTACACATCTCTAAATTATTTTTGGCAGACCTATTTGGAAACTGAGAATGGAAGAAAGTTATCAGACTTCAGACTTCTCTAGGAAAAAAGCTGGGAACGCATGGCTTGGCAAAAAGAATAGTTTTATCAGATTTTAATTTCTTGAATGGTAAGACTTCTGTTACCTGCAGTCAATTCTGCACTGAATTAGAACTGCTAAAAGAACTCATTTTGGTGCTTGGAGCCACAAAGCTCACAAGGCAGTGATTAAAAGCTGAGACACACATGGCGAGTTCATAAAAACAGCAGGAATATTAGAGAAATAACAATTCATTTCCCCAAAAAATACTCCAGTTAACTCACAGGGTCACCTGCACAAGCACAAATGCTTCTAATTACAAGTTAGCAGCTGTGTCTGCATATACTGATGACACCGGGTTTTCGCACAAATTTTCAAAAATACACCCCAGAAGGTCACAATGACAAGGTAAGAAAATTCTCTATATTCTTCCCCTAACACTGAGTGGTGTAAGAGACAGGCATAGCACAGCTCCAGTTAGATCAAGCAGACTTTGACAGTGAGCATTCAAAGACTTCGAAAACCAGCAAAACAGCACAAGGCTGGTGCTCTGGGCTGTAGCGAAACCGAGCCCAACACTGGTTTTAAATAAACTGAATTCCTGACAAGTAGCACAAGAGTTGCTGGTCTCACTACCATACTAGATGTCAGAAATGTCAGTTCTCAAGTGGCAGAAATGCTACCAAACATCCTCGTGCTTTTTCTTCTTATGCCATTTCAATTCCTAAATTGAGTGCGCGCTGGTAGAATATCAACCTTGAACACAACCAGAATTCCTGAAAGCTTTTTCTGTGGAGTGAGTCACTCCACAGAAAAACAGCTTCAAGGATTTTCTATTAGAGGAACAAACTGTTTATATAAAACTTGAGTTATGGCAGCCAAAGGAAAAAGCTTACATACCTTGGAATCATATAAGCAACATCATCTGTTCCTTCCATGGGAGCAATAGGGGCATTATTTGGCATGTTGAAAAAAATTAAGTAAAAGGCGATGAAATGGACAACGATGCCCAGCATCACAACAGGGTTCCTGCCAAAGCGATTGTTCTTGCTCAGTAAACCAAAGAGTCCTCCACCTGTGTGAGTGGAAAAGATTGGGAAATTGAATCGGAACTGGAGATGTAAAGAATAGAATGGAACAAAAACAAACAAACAACAACAAAAAAAAGCACTAAAATCTGAGATTCTAAGCTCCCCCATACTGGATAACTGAAAGACTGACAGACATGAGAACAATCTCAAGGAGCCTGTCAGACCTGCCAGCCCTGTTTGCAAGATGACAGAACCTCTGGGTTGCTGGAGCTGCCTGGGAAATGCGGGCAGGAGATTTATCAGGTGATGCCGAGGAAGACACTTAAACTTTCTGCAAGTACCTTCCCAGCAATCATCGTTTCCTCCGGTACCGCAACAGCACCGAGGGAAGGTGGATGGCTTTGTTGCTTAGCTCTTCTAATTGCAAAAACATGCATTTCAACAGATCCAAGTTGCATCCAAGACAGGGTTTGGTTTGTTGGTTGTTTGGTCTGTTGCTTTTTTAAAAAAGAAAAACAACAAACCAACACTGCTGTACTTGAGTTTAAGTAAAAAAAAAAAAGCCTAAATATTATGTAATGAACATTACCTGTATTCAAATATCACATCTAATTTAACACAAGGTAACTTTTTTAAAGGAAGAAATGCTTTTTTAATAAATTTAGAACAGTTACAATATAACTTAAGAAATAACAAAACTGTAAACAGAATACTATTTAAAAACAGACTACCAAAATACTGAAAATTCCTCAGTAACATTGTAGCCTTCTGTTTCTCTCATTTTAAGTCTCATGTATTCCTTTGCATTAACTCAAAAAAAAAAATTCAAAAGCTTAGGTTTGAGCCATCTCTATTTCATATCCTCGTCCACATTCACTTTACACAGTGCAATGTATAATTCACAGGGCAGCAAGGGACCACATTGACAATTTGCTTTCTAATATTTCATTTTTTGTTTCCATAATCACTGCTGGAAGTTTGAAAGACACTATTCAGTTAAATACAAAAAACCATGTTAAGTAACTACATCATCTTAATCCTTTTTTTTTTTTTTTTCCCCTTTAAGGTAGAAAATTCAGACTCACCTAAAATTTCTCCAACACCAATAAAAATACCAGAGAGACCAATAAGGCTCTTCTCGTCACTGCCAAACCTATTCACAGCACCAATACATGTTCCATATACTCCCGAAAAGAATGTTAACTCCAAACCTTTGAAAGAAACCAAATAAAAATCGTTACTGATCTATTATGAAAGTTATTAAAAAATTCTTTATGTCTAAAGGCTGGTTTTCCCCACGGTACCTTTCAATTATATATATTTAAATGAGGTATGTAGTAGAAGCAATTAGGGAATTTCAAGCTATGTAATTATGATGTTCCCCTATGCCAGTTTACAAAAACTGTATTAGAAAAAAACGCCGTGCCACTAATTACTGTCACGTGCACGTAGGTTCAGTACTGCTCCTGTTGACACCATCTCTACATACAGTTTGTATTTCTGCTTTGCAAGAACTTTGGAATTTCACATGTAAGATTCCCCCTTGCCCAAATTATGGCATTCCCAAGAACGACTCCCTGCACCTCCAAATACGACAAGAGCTAAGATTCCTAAAATGGATTGCAATTTTTGTATATAAAATGAGCTAAAACTGAGAAAGAACAACTGCTATTTGTTTAAAACTCTTCTTCTTTCTACTACCATTACTGTGAGGAAAAGTAACATAGTTGACTGCAACGAGCAGGTGTGTAAGAATCATAAACCAGAAGATAAGGAGGTGACAACCCTCAGCAGAG
>VXBJ01005845.1:1054700-1070454 GCA_013400055.1 Nycticryphes semicollaris
GGACTAAAAGATGTGTGAAGAACGTGTGAGGGGCAGGTGGACAGACCACAGGGGCATTATTGTCCAGAGTTTTAGGGTTTTTCTTTGTTCAACCCCCGTCTCCGGAGGCACCCAGCCCCAGCTGACCCTGCTGTTGGACCTTTATATTCAGTTTTATATTTTAATAAAATCTGACAGCTGATGTTCTGCTGTGGGAAACCCAGGGTCGAGCCTGAAGAAGGAGGGAACGTGCCCAAGAGTAAGCGTGTGTGTGTCAGGAGTGGGAAGAGGCACCCATGGGCTCCCTGGGGTCACCTGCTGCCAAGGGACCCTGGTCCGAGCAGTGACAGACTTGGGTGCTGCATGTGCGGCTCCTTGGATGGGGTGTGAATGCTCAGGCAAAGGCTTCTCCTTTAACAATAAGCAACCATCAGTGTAAAAAAAAAGCAGTTCCTTAATAGAAAGTGTATTGAAAATAATGCAAATTCTTATGCCTAAACAAAGAATAAGTTTAAAAAAAAGAAAACAGAACTGTTTNAACATGCCCAAGAGTAAGCGTGTGTGTGTCAGGAGTGGGAAGAGGCACCCATGGGCTCCCTGGGGTCACTTGCTGCCAAGGGACCCTGGTCCAAGCAGTGACAGACTTGGGTGCTGCATGTGCGGCACCTTGGATGAGGTCTGAATGCTCAGAAAAAGGCTTCTCCTTTAACAATAAGCAACCATCAGTGTAAAAAAAAGCAGTTCCTTAATAGAAAGTGTATTGAAAATAATGCAAATTCTTATGCCTAAACAAAGAATAAGTTTAAAAAAAAGAAAACAGAACTGTTTCTAATATTGCTTCCTTTGCCTTTTGCTACTGCAAAAATAAGGTACGTCATGTTCTGGTCTACGTGTGGCAGGCTACCTAACATGGTATATGAGCTGCGTAGACTTGAAAGGGGGTGAACTTTGAGCAGTTTTAATAACCTGACCATCAATCCTTGAAATAAAAGCTTCTGTTGCCCTTAAGGGCCTTATTTTGTATTTTCCATCATGAAGTGGCAATACTGACCAAGAGCCACCAGAGGGCAGCAGCTATTTTTTTCCAAACCGGACAGATTATTTTCCTGCTATCTCAAAACCCCAATTTCAAATTAATCAGGCAAACCCTAAATTACTTCCTTCCCTTCTTACCTTGTTTCACACTCCCATTGCACTAAACATCTAAGAGGAATTCATGTCAGGTAGTTCGAGTTAACAAAACATTGGAGATGCTGTGAAGCAACTCGTAATTCAGATTAGGGGCTGGTGTAAATTGACTTTATAGCTACTGCTGCTATTTCTCTACCAAAAGCTTCAGATGTTAGAGCACTGTTTATAGCTTGTTTGCATCTAAGTTTTTCTTTTCACCTACAAGAATTAATTACAACTTTCCATAATGGTGACTCTGAGCTCAGGTTCTGAAGACGCATCTATTCTACCTAAAATTTAATTTGATCATCAACAGAATTATATCTGAAGCAAAGTAAGAGGCAAGAACCACCCCCAAAAGCTGTTAAAGGATCCCAGTAACATTTTTAACATTTTATAGTACCTTTGTTAAAGAATCACTTTAGTATACAGCAAAAATAAATGTGGTTTTATTGTACAACTCCTGTCTTGGTCTAACAACAGCAGACCCGGTTTAACTAAGGTTGTTAAAAAGAAAGAGAGCTCTTGCTAATGACAAAAATAGTTGAAAATGGCTAAGTTTTTCCCAACAGAACCAAGACTGAAATGAAGACTGTCAATAATTTCCCACACCTCAAGGGAGGGGACACCGAAAGCACATTCTGCAACAAATAATTTTAATTCATATCCCATGAAATTGCATTAAACAATCTACAACTTATTTATAGCACAATGCCAAATCCCTTGAAAATCAATTACATAAATTTTGCCTAACTCTTAAGTTTGGGTGACCCAGAACTGCACTGAGCCAAGAATTAGTATATCTGCGGGTATTCACAGATTCAGGTGCACCCCTGCTCCCATAAGAAACACTTTCCAGGACTCAGACATGTCCTGGGTAACTCATTCAAAGTTAATTGAAATCTACTGTCACTCTGCTCTGGGGTTAGAATTCCAAACGATGCCCTGATGCCGCTATGTGATTATACACTCTCCTTGCCTCCTACCTGTGTAGGCTGTCGTGACACTGAGAAGCATGATCTCTTTGGTGAAGCTCAGCTTTATAGATTTCTCTGTAAAGACATAATAACAGAAATTTAACATAAACTTCTGCTGAGACTATTTAGAGAATCTAAACTTTCTTTTGATTTTTGCTTACAGCAAAAATAGGTTAGAATTATACAAACTGTGACTTTATTACCATAAAGGGAGCACTACACAAGCCAACCCTCACTCCCAGTAAAAGAAATGCTGTGATCTGAAATCCTGTTTGGTATCAAATGCCAAGAGGGAAATATTAAAGAGGGGATACACAGGTTTGAATGAGGAGACAATTTTCTGCTCATAGCGTTCTTGTATTCTCTCCCTGTTCATGGTGATTGTATCCTAAAAGGATAAATAAATTCTCAGTGAAGATCCCCACGTCCTCAAAACAAACTTAACAGTCAGAGGCAGACCCCATCACACTTCAATGGAAACTGCAGGTGCTCCAGTTCAAATTTATTGGTTTTAAATGGTATCATTTGGTGACGTTAACTTCTCCTTTATGTTAGTGATTTATTTAAAAAAAAAAAAAAAACAAAAAAAAAAAAAGGTACTTTCATGCACTAGCTTTCACAAGTGGTGACCTGTTCTTCTGGAGCGCATCTCCAGAAGGAAACTATTGTGAAATGGCTTGGATCTGAAACTGCATCACGGAAGTACTCCTGGTCTACACTGGTACGTAATTTAAGGGAAGTCTACTTCACGTTTCCTGGCTTGTAGTCAAGCTTTGTAAGACATTGTCACCTGAAAGGAGCACTTCTGAAGCACAAACAGCCAGTTCACTAATCACACATCAATAGTAATTTGCCCACACATTAATTCAGTGGTTCCCAAGATTTTCCACTTGCAATCCCCATTTTCCCTAGGCTCAAAATCACAAATTCTCACAGAGAGAACTGAATTCCTATCAGGCTCAAAACACAGCAGTCCTGTGTGTCCCTGTGTGAACTGTAATCTCTGATCTGAGAACCTTTGCCTTCTGGCAGTCATTTTTTCAAGCAGGCCATCCCTGAAGGTCTGTATTTTAAGTGAAATAACCGAATTGCATTCTTTAACCTTACTTGTTCACAATTTTTTTGTTCTAAGTGATGATCACACTATCAGGAGAATTATGGAGAGCTGGAAAAGGATACATCAGTATTTTTCAAAACCACTCTTACATGAGGCTGTACTTACTGAAGGCAGCCACTGCTCTTGCCATTTTGTTTTGTGCAGACCTGGATAAACAAATGACTTAGTCAAAATGGAAGAACAATAACTACATTGCATCGCTATGCTGGAAGCCAGATTAATTTTTTCAATTTTTCTGTACATTTTCTAGCCCAGCATTACATACTGGAATAGACCAAAAAAATATTAAAAGATTTGAGTTTATTTGCTTTCTGGGCTAGTGAATGCCATTAAAAATTAACCTGCTTAACAAGAGACTTTCTTCTGAGCATTTTTAGCTTTGAACATTTTTTCACTGGTCAGCAGCCTTACTGATTTTTTTGTAACATTTCCGTTATTCTTTAAATAAAGCAAAAATATTTAAACTGATGCCTCAGGCAAAACGGTACTAAGCCTGTGTACCTGTGCACTTCTAATGTAGTTATGAGGGTGGCATGCATACATTTAGAGAAGGTATGAAAAATATATTTCAGTATGTGAAAGATAACCCATTAGAAGGGAGTAATTCCTGCTTATTCCAATATTAAAACTGGGCTGATGAGGGCCAGACAGACTATGGAAGGCAGATATGGGTTTAATAATCAGTGGAGAAAAGAGGTAAATGGTATCCTTCCAAAAGCACTTTCTCGTTAAAATTAATACTGCACTGCACCTTTCAGCATGGTACATAAAGAACATTAATTCTCGCTCAGGGTACAGACACTTTTCTGTTAAATCTGTACATTCTACAGGTTGTTTGTAACCTTTATGTTTCCATTTCAGAGGGCAAGAGAACGTTATGTTCCATCGAGGAGCAGGAGCACAAACAAGTCTATGCGACAACACGTTGTTGCCATAAGCACTTACGAGCTGTCCTCCAGGATTTCATTAGCAGAACCTTCCTCCCCTGGAGCCTTTGTGTCCTCTTGTTTCCTAATCAGAAAGAACAGAACTGTGCCCACAAGACTGATAACAGTCAGGGCAATGAAGACAGTTCTGCGATCGCTCTCTGTGGAAAAACAAACAAGAGTCATAACCAGATGTGCAAAAGCAATTCAAACCAATTCAACTACCTTCAAAGAACTAACACAGACATACTACATAACAAGTGTTTAAAAAGCATACTAATTTGCTAACTTACCTTTCATGTGGAGCAAAAGGTACTCAGCTGCTGGCAAATTCCTGTCTCAGTTTTATGATGCCAACAAAATATTGGCATAATTAAGAGCGTCACTCCCATTTTCTGCCATGCAAAGGCTATGACCATGGAGGAGCCAATTAACAAAATAAATTATTAGCAGAAGAAAGTACATCTCTCAAGATTTATATTATTTAGAGTGGACATAGCACACTATCCCCAAAGCCCTTCAAATTTCTAAAAAAAAAAAAAAAGAAAGCTTTTTACCAGCATCAGAAATAATAGTGCTGTAACACCATGAACTGGGAGGTTTGTAAACTACAGAGGCCTTAAAACCACCAAAACCTCACTAACTGACACAACATATGCTGTGGAGCTGGAGAAAGGGAATTCCTGCCCCACACACCAGCTCTGCTGCACCATCCCACTCGTACGGCACAGGCAAGTCAGTAATACAGAAGTCGTTCACATTGAGAAATATTAAGCAGGGGGGAAAAAAAAGAAAAGAAAAAGCCAAGAAACAGATAATAGTTGTGATTGAACTAGTGTAGGATTCTGCAGGTATTGCCTACACTGGTATTTACCCTCCCTTCAGCTTAAAGGCAAAGTTATTCTACAGCAATTAAAATTAGCCACGGCATTCTTTTTGATCACTAATCACGTGCTTCACCTTGAAATGCCTATAATATTTTTATGTAGATAGTAAAAGGAAGGAGGAATTGGTTTTTCAATGCTGTTAAATTTTCTGGTATCAATGTTGTTTTAATAAAGAAGAATCTCAAGACATTTTAAAGTTGGAGGAAAATGTTACAGCAAAACGGCCTTAGAGTGAAGTGTTCTATTCTGCACGTAGCAAGAGCAATGAAGCATAGAATGCACAGATTTTTCAGGCCCACCAGGTTCAAAGTGCCTCCAATACTTTCAAGAACATGTAAACCTTTCTGTTAAAGATGGAGTAATGTGGAAGACAACCTTTAAATATTAACCCGTGCTGTGCTACGAGCCCATTGCTGTGGGAAACCTGGAAAGGTGGATCTAACAGAGGCATATATTCATTTCAACAGGGCAATATTTCTGAAGCCTGATAATTATAATTTTAAAGTCTTATTCCTGATTGACTACAGCAGAAGTATCCTTATATTTTTACATGTTAAAAGAATTGACCATTCTAGTAGATATTTTACTTAAAGACTACAACGAAGCGAACTCTTATAGACCAGGACAAAGCCAGTTACAAAATGTGGATTTGCAGCAACACGCAGTTTTTATAACCAAAATCTTACTACTTTTTGCTCTGTTTTCACCACTGCCATTTCATTAGCTGATCCTGCCACCCACCTCGCCTTGCTTACTTAAACAGTTGCCAGAAGTCTCTGCTTTAAAACCAGTTCCAACCACTGTTCAGCCTCTTAAGAGCATTGTCCGCTGTTCTCTGATTCCTGCTCTGTACCAGTCTAGCACGATCTCAAACAATAAAACTATAGCACTAATTACAATCCCATTAGCAAGTCAGTCTTCTTCATAAAAATATGCCAAGAAAGGAAGAGTGAGTTCTTTACACATCTTCCAGCGATGTAGGCAGTTTGAGCAGCAGCAGCCAACTCAGTCCAACTGCACCTCTCGATCTCCATCTCCCTACTCTACTGGGTGCCAGCACAACCATTAGTGGAGTGAACTGGGAAGGTTTTCCTTTCTTTTCCTTTATTTCATAGGTTAATCAGTCTCCAATCTGATTTAGAATGATGTTCTACACTAGGAACTTCCTTTGGAACGGGACAGCATGTATATTAAATATACAGCCATTCCAGAGTACTTTTCCCCCTAAACATGCATATTTTGACATAATTGTGTCTGCACAGTTCAAAAACCCAGAGTAGTTATGGGGGAAAATCTTATTCTGAACTACTACTCTGAAGGATTTCATAAACAATACCCTAGAAGAAGGTATTAAAGTGCATTGCGTGCAGGAAAACAACAAGGGCCACAAGTACCACGGAATCAAAACCATGTTCCAAAACTAGTCTAGCTAACAATAAATTGGAAAAAACCCAAAACTTTTCCACTCTTATATATGTTTCTTGCCACTTTCCAGCTCATTATTTCATTTGTTTATTCATGCTACCATACTTTTAAAAGATGGCCTCCCATATAAACAAGCAATACCCACCTGATATGTGAGTTTTTCCTTGCCAAGCGAAGTATATGTAGAGGTTTCCAAAAAACAAGCTGTAAACAAGAAGGACAACAAAGGTGAACAGCACTTTTTGTGGTAAAATTAAGGTTGTAGCACCACGGTAAAACTATTTGATGCAAAAAATAACGCTGTGCAACTGTGAAATAAAGACACTAGTCACTCTCCATGCAAATTTCTTACTCTATATAATACTTCAAACACCATATAGGATTCTTCCCCATAATGCTGGCTATTCGTTTTCAAGAATCAAAACACAAGGTGGTAGCAAAAAGGTGGAAATCTGCATCTAAGTTTTCTCACTCTAATTTTAGAAGGGTAGAGGTTAGAAAGCTGACATATTTGGGGAAATGATTTTGAAAATACTTCCTCAAAAGTCTCATGCCCTGCCTGAAGTATCATCCCAGCAACGCTGAATCACTTGTTAACAGCTCCAGGGAAATTCTGTATTCTGAAATATAATAATCCTGAATGAATAGTGACTCAAAACAGCCTTAGAGTCAAGTTTTCTCATATAAAGCCAAGCATTTTGCTCACGGTAAAACACACAATAAATTGGATTTATGGAAACTACTACTCTGATAATGTATTGATAGGTTAACTCCTGAAACTTGAAGAGAAGAAGTGTGCCACTAGGACAGACTGATGTTCCCCACAACAGCTTTGGCAATGCCATTTAGCACAGGCTCACCAGCCTAAGCACCTCCTGTGATTCATTCCCTTCATTTTCTCCCAATAGCCAGAACTGCTGTAATTAGGGGTCATAAAATGTATCCTTCCCCAGGAACCAATTGCAAACTTTCTCTAAAGCAAAGAGTCTCAGCCTTTTTAGTCTCTCTTCAAGTCAGCAGCTCTATTTTTTTTTTTTGTTATTTTTCCCTGTACCCTAATTCTATTACACTCTCCCGAGAGGCATACACCACTCAATAACAGCAACACAGCATCCCCTACCTTGTTCTCACTACCCATCTTGATGCCAAGCCTTTTGTTGACTTTTTCGGTCAACGCAGCACCCAAAGCTTAATATCAGAGAACAACTGTCAACAAGGTCTCTTTTCTGACTGCCAGGCCCAGCTTTAGTATCTTGACTTCAACCCATCAGCAACATCCAGCTGCTGCCTCAGGGGAGGGGGGCTAAGAGTCAAGGAGCAGAACACATCCAGCAGAGAAGGTGTCTCATCAGCTAAAGCTCAACCCTGCAGTACTCGGGCATGGGCAACCAAGACTCCATATAATTTCATGCTGATGAGGCCAGCCTGAGGTCAAGCCAGGAAGTCAATCCACAGGTCATAGTTGGGGTCAGCGATTGCCACGCAGGTCCAAGGTGACAAAGCAGAACAAAGCCAAGATGGGAAGTCAGCCTAAATCAGCCAGAGCCAGGTATAGCCATGGCTAAGCTAGAGACCAGCACTCCTCCAACACAGCTCTAGAGGAACTGAAAGCCCAAAGCTGAGTTTAAATGGGGCTGCTGGGCCCATGGGCAGATGGGAAGGGTGTGCTGGAGGTGCCAGGTGAGGCTGGTCAGGGCCATTAGAGCTTATTAGTGCACTGATAGCCTGGCACAAAATAGCACAGCCCTTCACAATTAACAAGATTGCTGTTACATACATCAAATGTACCCCTAACAGCATGTAGAGAGCAGAGGCTTGTAATATATAACTTTAATTCATTGCACTATAATGCACAGTAGCAATATTGCTTCCAGCCTTCTCTCCCACTTCTCTGACTGCAAGGGACCAGTGGAGTATTTTTAGATGCAGTCTCCCACATATCAGAAAATATAAAAACTGGAATGTGTACACCACCTAAAGAAACATTAACAAATAAAGCTCACCTGGATTGTAAGAGTGCCCAAAATACTCCACTGTTCCTTCCAATGGTGTTTTCATCAGAATTTAGAGTCAAGCAATTTCCCTGGGCCGTCCAGAGTACTGCAACAGACAGAATATATTACTCAGGAAATCAAAATATTTTAGAGATATATTCAAATGTAGCAAAGAATAGTAAACAGGCTAAGAACAACCCTTACCAGCAGCTGCAATGCCAATAAAAACAGAAGCAGTGTAGAAAGCCCATGTGGCAGGTTGGATAAAAACCGCAATGTACAGGCTAGAATAGAACAGATCAGTTTTTTGAATATAGACTTAAAGTGGAAAATGCTCTTTAACAATGACATTTCTCACTTTGCTGCTTCTAAATCAGCTACTCTCTCATAATTGACATCGGAAAATAGTTCAGTTCATATGTGAAAAAAGGTAACCTTTTTACTCCACCAAGCATGTGAGAATTTTTTTCAGATATATATATATAGTCATTAGACCACAATCTGAACTCCACAGTCAGCAAAGTCTGGAAATGCTGTGGGAAAAATACACTCTGTTTCCGGCAGGTTGAACTACTCTGCAGTTACACGTCTACTGATACAGACAGTTACCTGTCTTAGCCAGTACAATGAAAAATTGAAAGAAAGATTTCAAAGGAAGCAGAAAAAAAATTTAAAATACTTACCTATAAAATATGCCACTAACAAACATGGAGAGTTGAGGTCCTACTATTGCAACCACTGAAGGTGATATGAGATTCGATGCAGAGAATACTCCATAAATAATAGACATGCTATATAAATAAACACCAAAGATGATTACGTACTTAAAATAAAAAAATAGGGTATAAGTGCAACTATTTAAGAATATTCAGTCAATTCCAATGTATCGAGTTAATCACAGAATGCCCTGGGGTTGAAAGGGACCTCTGGAGATCATCTGGTCCAACCCTCTGCCAAAGCAGGGTCACCCAGAGCAGGTTGCACAGTAACGTGCCCAGGTGGGGTTTGAATGTCTCCAGAGACAGAGACTCCACAACCTCTATGGCCAGACTCTTCCAGAGCCCCCCCACCCTCAAAGTGAAGAAGTTCCTCCTCATATTTAAATGGAACTTCTTATGTTCAAGCTTCTGCTCGTTCCCTCTTATCCTGTCACTGGGCACCACTGAAAAAAAGACTGGTCCCATCCTCCTGACACCCACCCTTGAAGTATTTATAAGCATTGATCAGATCCCTCCTCAGTCTTCTCCAGACTAAAAAGACCCAAGCCCCTCAGCCTTTCCACATATGAAAGATGTTCTAGGCCCCTCATTATCTTTGTGGTCCTCTGCTGTACCCTCTCCAGCACTTCCCTGTCCTTCTTGATCTGAGCAGCTCAGAACTGGTCCCAGTGCTCCAGATGGGGTCTCACCAGGGCGGAGTAGAGGGCGAGAATGCCCTTCTTTGACCTACTGGCCACACTCTTCATGATGCACATACATAAGTTAAGTATATGCACAACTTCAGTAACTGCGTAACTTCCATGGTCAAACATTTCCTTCCTTTCTTCTGTTACTTTCACCCATTGCACTCCTTATGGGAAACACAGGAGTGTGAGCGTTTCTTGAATTGCTGAACAGAGTCCCAAAGCACTGGAGGGAAGCACAGCTCATCATTTATAGCACACATTTCTCAAACTGTGCCTTAACAACACTTACTGTATTTTGTACCCAGTACTTGTAGAGGAGAACGTTCCAGAGCCTCATTTGTCTCTCAGTGAGGTTTTAATTTTCTGCCAGACAGACCACAGAAACTTCATAGATGTATTTTGTGCCAGCTGTATTTTTAGTTTAAATTAAGACAGGAACCCTTCCACCATATTTTCCTACATGACAGTTTAATTTGGCCTACAAAAGGTCCCTGATCACGCTTGGCAAGTTTGGCTGCGCCGGTGCAATAACCAAACAGAATGGCTGCTCGTGGCTTTGCTTCTCGTCTTTCTTTCTGCTCCTTTCACAATTACGTTGCAGGATTTCCTGAAAGTTGATCCACACTACCTACCCTACACAAACACACAGATGGGTACAAGGGCAAACAACCAAGGCCTTAGGTAGCAGTTTTATTTAACTTCCATATTCTGCACCTCCTAAGATAAAATGCTGAGAACGTGATGACCGTCTGGTTGGGTTTTTTCCCTACAAATACAAAAAATGCAAGAGATACATCGTTCAGCTAGAAATAAATCACAGTAGAACTAAAGTGGTGTATGCAAGAAGCCCGTGTTTCAAACTGCTCCATGTATGTAATTAAATTCTGAAGTCAGCAGAACACTGCAATGTCTTGCAAGAATCTCTCTACCAGATGGAGTTATGACCAGTCTCACTCTGCAAGAAGCACAGTAACCAGAAGATCAGCATAAAATTACCTTGTGTAGCCACTGCCATGAAAATCTGTGCTGTTTAAATTGGTGATAACAGTTTGCTGTGAGGAGAAAAATCATATATTAGAACATTTCTTGCAGAGCAAGAACACTTGCATCAGTTTGAAGCCAGTATTAAATGTTAAAAGTAATCATTAATAGACTCTACAAAGTAGTTAAAGTATTACAACTCACACCACCTCACAATGAGGGTGAAGGAGATATTTGGCACTTCTCTTAGGTAGATATGTATGACTATCTTAATTTAAAAAGTGGGCAAAGAAGAAGTTTCAAAATACTCTTAATTTGACCTAATATGATAAGAATTTCCATTTCAGCTTCCTGTTATTTCCCTGTTCCTTTTTTTTCCCCTTGAATCAGCTTTGGTGATCATGAGACCATGTAATTAGTTGGATTGGCCGTGTAGATCTGATTGAAAGTCACTTGTAATGACTTCAATGGCAATAAATTACATGATTGCATGATCACTAGGTCCAATTCAGTGCTGTGAATTTGCTGCAGAAGTTCCAAGATCCCCGGGCTGTACGTATGTACTCATGTACAGCACCATGCTGCATGACCACTTTTACAAAAACTATCCAAAGTAGTTATTGCTATAGTCAGAGAAGGACATTTCTATGTCTGAACCCAGAAAGGATTCTTCCTGCATGTCAGAAGAGGAGCTGTAAGACCTTATGCTCTAAGAGATGTGTAGAAATCTAACTGTCCTTCAGACATATAACTAATATTGAAAGCAATGCCAACAACTCAGAGGATCTAGGCCAAGCCTGTCAGCAGCAGGATTCTAAAAATGTAAGTAGTTAAGAGTACAATCTGCTTTCAATAGTAAATGTGGATTATGTTAGTCCAATTTTGCTTCAGCATACAGAAATACACGATCCTAAAGCAGTAAATTACTTAATCAGATGGAAGGTGTCTTGGCAGTTCTAGCAATTGTGGAAGTCTGACTACTTGTCAGATATTATCACCACACTCCCCCTCAATGTCTACTTTGTTAGCACAGAAAAATATGCTAGATTAGGAAAAACAGTCTAGGAAAAACTAGGGGCATGGTTAATAATAGCAGCTGAGGCAAATATTTTGAAAGGGACTATAAATAATAATCAGAAATATAGAAGGTCCAATGTGATTCAGTTGTTAAATATTCCAAGTGCCAAAACACACACTATTTTCAAAGTCCAAACATTTGATAAGATTCACAATTTTCTACTTTGTAAGCAATCAGGCAGAGCTACACATGTAGCTACGCTACCTTAAAAAATAAACTGCTTAATTATCTGGTTAACCAACTCAATCTAGTTAACGCTAAACCAAAAGAAAGGCGACAAAATGTCAAGGTGTCTTGCACACTAAAAATCCCAAGTAAAGCAACTCTCACATTCGAGTACACCAAAGACAAGGAAGGATGAACAACTGTCACAGGAAAGTGGCATGTTTTGAAGTCCACACCTACCGCAATATTTCCACACGTTTGGAAAGCAGTGAATATAAACATAAATGAGACTCCCAGAATAATTATGTTGAAAAGTCTCTTTGAATCAGGAGACATTTTGTTTTCTTGCCAAATCCTCAGCTTCAGGCAGGAAAAACTCTAGTTTCTTTTAAGTTTCCTCTTAACCTCTGTTAAAAACAAAGAAGCAAAAAGAGTAAAACATAAAAGAGAGCTTTGAAGATGGAGATTATTTATAGCTCCTTATTAGCCCCTAGAACATAACCATCAAGTAATCAAGAAGTCTGGGGACTCATAAATAATGTACAGAAAAATCAGTAATTAAAAAAAAAAAAAAAAAAAACCAACTCAAAACCACCAGAAACACCTCCCCAAATACGGGTCTGATACAAAAGCTTCCCTCTACCTTTTCCCATGAAGTCCCCAGAGCAGATTGGAGCGTGTTACTTCTTCATGACATCTCTTTCCCCAAAACGAAGCAGTTTTTCGGATACCGAAGTTAGTTCATCAGCTCAGTTTCTTGCCGTTGTTCTAACTCCGAGTTCTGGTCCAAAGCCTTTAAATCACCTGACGAAGGAAAGATGAGCCATTCGCAGTCATTTCAATGCATGTTGGACAGGAAATAAGGAACATTTCCCCATCTCGATCAGCTGACCCAGCCTGGAAAGCCCCTGTGCACTATGGGAAATGTAGTTTTAGCAACGTGCACTTTTTCCACTTGAAAGGGTGCAGGTCTCATAACCCTTAAAATAAAAAGATTTTTACTAGTTTTTAAGAATTATAACCTCTATCCACTAAATAACACTAAATAAATAATATTTTTAAAAAATCTGAAGTCATCTAAGAAAGCTATCTAATTAGCTGGATTCAAACACAAAAATAGTCATCCCAAAGGGAAAATGATTCCCACCTGGGAGAAACCAACTATCTCAGTGCCAGCCACACACACGCTCTGCTCAGGGCTTCTGCCTTCCTTTGTCTCAGCAACTCAGGAAAGTCTTTATTCCTCGAGACAGAGCAGTGAAAAGTTATAATGTTCCTTGTTAGTAATTATATACCTTTAAGATTCCACTTCATAGTATTTCACAATAATAAACTTCAAATCCATTGATCTTGAGGTTTTGACGATCTCTGTCAAACCATTAGTAAAAGTGAAAGAGGATCACACATCGTGCATTGACCAAATATAAATGTTTTTTACTGTTACCATCCCGTGTCTGTCCCATTGGGCCTCCCAGTCAGGACTGGAGTATTCAGTGAAATCAGCTCCACTGAACTGTTGGCCAAAGAGGGAGGGAAGGAAATACAGAACTGACTGAAGTAAACAATCAAATTTTACCTCTGCTATCTACAATAAAGGACTTAAATAAAATCTATCTCCCAGCTATTGACACATATTTAACTCCTTTAAACATACACTTACTACTTGTGGAAGAAAGGCAGTATGATTAGTCTGAGGCTGCTTTACAAAGATCCAGTTAGAGACCCAAGGAGGGTTTTTGTAACACAAGCAAAGCTCTCTTCTTCCTTTGCTATATTATGAATTTATAATAACAGATTTTCAAGATCCTCCAGGCACTGCGTCTCGCTCACGCCCTTGGGGCAGCCTAAGCATTCATCCAGCTGCACAGCAAACTGGGCTGGTGTGCTGGACCCATTCTCATGACAGCAGCTTGTACTGGTTTGAAGTGAGTGCAAAACCAGTCAATAAAGGACTCAGGAATCTCCCTCCTCATTTTAGGGAAATCACTGTAAAGATAAACTTCAAAATTCTCCTTAGAGAAAGGGTCTCAGCAGATTAATAAGAAAAGTTTTCATTAATATCTTAGTGGAAAAAACAGTGAACAATATAGCATAAAGCAATACAAGATGTACAGTAATAGTTTATTTGACTTCTTAAGTCTTTTGTAGCAGGAAACAAACTGTTGCTTCTAGGCTTGTATCGATGGCATCGCTTATTTTGATACCTCTTCAGTGCAAAAAACCCAAAACCTAAACATCATTGCAGGAAGAATAAGAATTTAAAACCTGATACTGAATTTGCTTTCTCATATCGATACTGTCATTGCATTAGACAAATCAGTAGAGAATTGTCTGTTTCTTTTTGTTTTTTTTTAAACGTGGTATTACAAAACAGATAGGTAGAAACATTTCTCGTTATGGAAACTAAGTATAACGGTCCGTACTCAACGGTTTGGGCATTTTACTCAGGGCCTGAAATCACAAAGCAACAACTTTTGGGAAGGGGGGAGGGAGGGAAGCAGCTTTCACTGAACTCCCTAGGCAAAACTTCAGGAACGTGCTTGCCATCCTTACACAAGGGCTGTGCTAATCCTCACCCTTCTTCCCGTTTCACCACTCAGGCTCCCAAAACACCACCTTGCAGAGAGCGCTGTTGAGCCCACAGGATTCCAGCCCACAGCTCCTTCACATGCAGCTGGAAAAGAAGCCCCAGAAGAACCTACACCACTCTGCCACCCCTCCACAGCCTGCACCCATCGCGGTAGGGACCGGGGAGACACTCAAAGGGAGCCTGCGCCAGCCCACCATACACAGCATCAGCCGCCACAGCACAGAACCAGCTAGGGCGGGAGCTAGGAGAGCGCAGAGCTCCCACAGCAGCTGCCCCAGCTGAGGACCTACACACACATTCCCCCCACAGCCCTCCCCTCCACGGCCGCCATTTTAAACCGTCACTTCCCGCCCGCGCGGGGAGGCGCTTCGTTAACGCTTCATTTATTTTTTTTTCCACTTTATTTTTTTCCCCACGCGGCAGGGATTTCCCATCCCTCCTACCCGCAGCAAAGGTAGGTCTCGCCTTATTTCCATTTGGGTTTTTTTTTTTTTTTTTTTTTTTTCCTTACGGTGTTCAGCGCACATTGTTCAAAATTTCCCCGCCTCTGCCGAGTATTTCCGGGTCACGGCGGTACCCCCCTAACGGTCGCTTTGAATGGCAGGCGAGTTATTAATTTAGAAAGCGGCTCCGCGTACCCTCCGAGGCCGCTTCCGCCATCCACGGCCTATGAGGGAAAAACGAAAAGAAAGACAGACAGACAAACGAGGCCTAGGGCGGGGCAGCGCGCGCGCCGGGCGGCGCTTTCCCTTCCGGGTTGCCGTCGGCCATTTTGTGGCGTTAAGTAGGCGCGCGCGGGCGGCGCCCCGCTCATTTCCTCGCGGCGGCGGGTGGGGGTGGCCGTTGACTGGCGCTTCGTCTCCGCTCCGGCCTTAGGCCGCCTCGCCCCCGGACCCCAGAGGTGGGTGCCTGCCTCCTTCTTCCCCCGCTGAGGACCCTGTGGCCTTTCTCTATGCCCTCCAGCTCCCCGCCTTTCTGGACTCTGCTGGGCCGCCGCTCCGGCCCTCCCCCTCCAGTGTGAGGCGCTTCCCTCCTCAGGGCCGCGCCGCCTCCTGACTTA
>VXBJ01005845.1:1098884-1114510 GCA_013400055.1 Nycticryphes semicollaris
CGCAGTCGGGTCGGGCCGGTGCTCCGGCAGTAGGGCAAGGATGGACATGGCCGTGGACCTCTACCTGGCCGTGCCGCTGCTCTTCACCGTCCTGGCCCTTGTCCTCGCCTCCGTCTTCGTCAGGCTGCGGGGAGGCGAGGGGGAGCGGACGGAGGAGCGGCCCCGGGAGCCGGTGGCGGCTGAGCCGGCCAGGGAGGGCGGCTCTGGCCCCGGGGGCGAAGCGGCGGCGGCACCGGAGGAAGCGGGACCGGCCGCAACCGAGGGGGGCGAGAGGGGCCGGGTGCCGGTGGAGGAGGTCGGGGCGGGCGAGGAGGCAAAGGAGGCGGCTGGCGAACAGCGGGAGGCGGCAGCAGAGCCGGGCCCGGCGGCCGAGCCCAGCCCCGTGGTGACGGAGAGCATCCCCCGGCCGCCGCCCGCCGAGAGCATCCCCCGGCCGCCGCCCGCCGAGCCCCGGGAGCCCGAGAACCGGGAGGATGCGGAGAGCAAGGTAAGGCCGGCTCCCTGCGGACCCTCTCCCCGCTCTCCGGGACCGTTGGGGTCCCTGCAGCCGGGTGTCCCCCCTGCGGTGTCCCTTCCCGACTGGCTCCGTCCCCACGGGAGGGGCTGGTGCCCGCGGATGGCAGGGCGGGAGCGCAGCGCCCGCGTTTTCCTCTAAAACAAGGGAAGTCCCGGCAAAAGACAGGGTTTGCCCTCGGGTGGGGACAAGCCCGTTGTCCCCGAGGGTGGCAAGGGTGGTGGGGAGGGCGTTTCGGGCTCCTTTCCACAACCGCCCCCTAAGGTATGCTATTAAAAGTGATCAAAATAGCGAATATTTAAGGGAGAAGAAGTGTATGTCAGCCTGAGTCTCTTCTGTCTGTGCATCTAGTCCCTGGGAGTCTTTTTCTTCTCCCAAGAGCTAATCCAGGTGCTGGGGGCGGGCGGGNTGGTAGGGGGAGCGACACCTATAAATGCCTGGTAAATCCTCCTCCAGCACCGGATCTTGTTTAAAAATAAAAGGGCAACCCATCCTCCGTGGAAAGAGCTTGCTGTGGACTCTGTGACAACCCAAGGTGCCTGAACTCATGGCGTCGGTGGCTTTTGCCCAAGGTGGCCCCTTGTCCCAGTGGGGGGAAGTGAGGAATGGGGTGTCTCAGAAACCCAGAAGTGATGCGTTGTCCCTGTGCAGGCAGCGTGTTTCGGCTGGGGAGCGGCCGGCCTGGGGCCCGGGCGCCTGCTGGCTATTCTTAGCAGTATTTGTAATCCTCGGCGACTGTATCCAGGCTCCCGGGCAGTGGCACAGGCAGCCCTGGCCTTGGAAGGCATCGCCACTGACTCACTGGACGGCCTTGGGCAAGTCTCAGGGGGGCTGCGCACCCCGATCCGTACCGCGATGCTCTGACCCGCTCTGGGGCTGGGACGTGAGCCTGCCTCCCTGTGTTCTTCCTCGCCTCCCCTTGTCATTTCTCAGCCTCGGAGCTTTCCCTCTCCCTTTCTCAGCACCCTTGGCTGTGGGTACGGCTCTCAAGCAGCCACTTCCCTCATCCCAGCATTCTGGAAGCCACATCTGTCCCTCTGCTGTGGGATTTATTGCTGCCCTTGAGCACCGAGCTCCTTGTCAAGCCCCTGGGCTGCCCTTAGCTGGCTGAGTCCTGGCTGGGCTAGCTTGGCAGCAAAGCTGGCCACTCAGCTGGAGCTGATGAGGGGCCTGGGGCACACCCAGTGCTCTCTGCTGAAGCACAGCACCCCGTTGGGACAGATGGCAGAGCTCACGGGTTCCTCTGCTGTCTCACTAGCTTGAGTCTTCTCAGGAATGTTTCCCCACCCCTCTGGCTGCTCTTCGGTCCCGATTTGTTTGAACAGGCACGGGCTGCAGTGCTTATCGCCTTCAGAGAAGGGCTCAGCTCCTTTATCCCCCCCTCAGCACAGGTGTGATAACAGGGTTTTGCACGCCTGGAGCAAACTCAAGGCACAGGGTCCTCCAGGAGCCTGGCTGGGACCCGTGAGACTGGGATCTCTCCCACGCCACCCTCAGCCCCTCTCACAGTGGAGCAAAGGGGACACTGGAGCTAAGTAGGGTCCTGGCCACTTGTTTTTTCTCCTGGGAAAGGGCTACCTTGTGGTAGGAGCAACGCAGGGCAAGTAGCCCTGGACCTAAGCAGAATCTCTTTGGGAAGGACATGCCAGGGAGCAGGCATTGGCTGTGATCTGGGTGGTGGTGGAGAGCAGCGGGAAGGGGGAGGGATGCTTCTGGCTGCTGAGTAAGTGTTTGGGAGCGCTGGCCCGTCCGTGATCCCACGGCTGCCGGGATGGCTCTGCGCAGGCTGCTTGGCTGAGGCTGCCAGTCCCGTGGCACTGGGTGGCACGGCGGAGGGAGGACGTGCTTTTCCAGCAGTCGCCGCACACATGGGAATGGGGACCAGTGCCCAGACTGCTGATCCAGGGGCCCACCCTGCGGGCAGAGCTGGGGGAGACCATCCGCAACTGCGCAGATTCTCTCCTGGGTTCTCTATTTTGTGAGATGCTCTCTGCAAACATCCCCAAAGTTGCTTCAACCTCCAGCTTAGCCCCAAGCCCAGCAGATGCTACCGGCAGGGATGGGACTGGCTTTGGGGAAGAGCAGCAAGTGCTTTGCGGGCGGCTGCTGATGGAAATGTTCTCCATCAAACCCATCTTGGCTCGGCTGAGGGCTGCGGTCCCCTGATGTGACTCAGCAGACGAAGCTCCCGGCAGCATCGGGGCTGCTGCAGGCTCAGGGCTTCTTGGCTGACTCAGTACCTTGCAAGCTCAGGGCTGGTCTTCACAGCACTCAGAGAGCTTTCTTTCCTTATTTCCGTGCCACCCCTGCCATTCCTACCCCCACAATTTGCTCAGGACATACTGCATGGGGCTGGTTTGGGACTCACTGCAGCCATTATCCGCTCAACCAAACGGCTGCTGCTTGGAGCCAGCTGGGAAGAGCAAGGAGCCTTGGTGTGTTTAATGGCTGGAGCTCTGCACCCCTCTGTCTCCTTCCTTCCCTTCTCCTGGCCTGGGGAAACCAGGATCTGCGATGTGCAACCAGCTGCTAAAATCCACGTGGGTCGAGGCTTCCCTGCCCCTCTCTGGGAGGAAAGGACGGTCACAGCATCATCCCCATGGCTAAAAATGAAGCAGTGGCAGAGCAGGGAGAGGGGCCCAGGAGTCCTTGTTGCCATTGACTGCTGGTAGTGGATCCCCTTGTCTCTGCTGGCTCCCATCACTGAAAAAAAAAGTTAATTAGTGTGTCACTGTCTGTTCTCATCCCCATCCCCAGCTCGTTAATGGATGAGGCAGGGCTGTCAAAGCCACCCCCTAAAGGAAAGCTGTTGGGTGGGAGCTGCAGCGTTGCTGGGGCTGCTGAGTCTGGTTCTTGTGAGAAATGGTCAGAAAACTCCAATTCTGTTGTGAGCATTTCTGGCTTGGACGTGGCAGATGGCAGGGATAGGGCAGGGTTTTCAGTGGTGGGATGCCCTCCTGGCTGGGATTCTCCAGAGATGGTGAGGGCAAGTGGGCAGTGCCAGGCTCTCTGCTGGGCATGGCAGCTTCGCTGGCTTGCCAAGGGTTAAGTGCAGCTGGTGGCTTCAAACAGAGCAGGGTCAAGTGGGTGACAGAGGGTAGAGAGTGGACAGCACTGGAAGTGATCTGGCAAGGAGGGACTTCGTACTCAGAGCTGCCCAGCTCATCCTGGCCAGAGACAGTCATGCCAACCCTGTCTATCCAGGACACTGTACTGTCACCCAGATGGCAAAGGCACAAAGGGGATGTCACTTGCCTCTTCTGCAAAGCTCAATTTGCCTTTCTCCTGTTCCTCCACTCCATTTGTGCCTTCTGGGGGCTCCCAGCACCCCTGAACACACCAGGCAGCAGAAGCACAAACCCCCCCAGCTCCCAGCAGAGCCTCTCTAAATTTCCAAAGTCAGAGTTCAATACCCCTGCCTGCCTTCCCAGTGCCGGAGGTGAAAGGGTGTCTAATTAGCCTGGCTTTAATTGGTGACTGCACAGGCTGCCGCAGGGCTGGGACAGGAGCTTTGCCATCATGTGACAATGGGCTACCCCTCGTCGCAGCCTTGGCAGCCACACAGGGTCCTGCCAGTGGGATGCGGAGCTTTCCTGCCAGACCCATCACCGCTGGGCTCAGCCCCAGCTCTCACCCGCTGCAGTCTGTGCCGCTAATGAATGCGTTGTCTCTTGCAGTGGGAAGTGAGGCAGGACGTGTGTCACGCGCCCCAGGGACCTTGTGTTTGTGTCCCTCCCCTGCATCCCAGCCACAGGGCTGGGGCACAGTGGGGTCTTTATGTTGTGTCCCCTTCCAGCAGGTCCAAGGGGAGCTTGGGGGTTGCCCAGTCCCATCTGGGCTGGGTATGGGCCCTGGGAGGCCACACAGAGCCAGTGTGCAGAGGGCTTGTTGCCTTCTGAAGTGGCCACCCATGTGGATGGCCACTGGGTAAGCCTCCGAGGTGAAGGCAGGCTTTGCCCACCCCTGCTCCCTACCCAGGGATGCCATGTGGTTCATCCCTGGCAGCAAGAGACATCCCAGTGCTGGTGCCTGTGGTGTTTACTTGCCAGAGGCTGAAGCAAAAAAAGGGGATGAGTCCCTGGGTGCCATCCTGGGGGTGTTGCATCGTGGCGTGATGGTGTCTGCAGGGCCAGGAGCTGTTGAGCTGGGACTCCTCACCCTGCTGTGAGACACACTGGTGTTTTCCCAATCAGACCTGGCACTGTCTGACCCCTCAGTGGGGGCCGGGTGGCCCCAGAGCTTCAGTGGGACTCTGCCCCCTCCATGGCTCATCTTTGCCCACAGCNGCTTCTCCCTTCCCCTTTTCCTCCTGGCTTTTCTCTTTCTGTCTGGCTGTCTGCTGTCTGCTTTCTTTCCCTCTTGCAATGTCTTGCATCAGGCTTGGAGCAGAATGTGCAGCCATAAATGGCAACACGCAGGGCTGGTAAGCTCAATCCAAGACAATTTTCTCCCCCTGCTTTGTAGCCTGGGATCTTCCCTTTTCCCAGAGTTGGAGTGGGGCACTCCTTTGTCCCCATCCTGCCTGTGTTTGCCAGGGTTGCCCCTTTGGCTGAGGAAAGGGGGAGGGACACACCAGCCCCACAGCCTCCTTGTATCCCTTCTGAGAAGGGAAACCCATTGCTTGGAGGGGTTTGCATCGGGGATGGAGGAAACAGGGAGGAAATGGTCAGAAATGAGCTGAAAACCAGATGATGCTGTGATGGGGAGCCCGGTCTCCATCTCCTGTGGGGCTGGGAGAGGGATGACACAGCAGCAGAGCCACACAGGATGATTCTGAGAGGACAACATCAAGCTCCTCCATCCAAGTTGTCTTCCCCTGAGTGACTTGGGTCTGTCTGTAGTCAGTGCTGCCCATGCCCAAAATGTCCCTGGAGGTCCTTGTCCTTGCTCCTGCTTTGGTCGAAAGCCTCTGCTGCTCCGTGCACAGGTGTCTCCCTTGCTGGCCACAGAAGTTAAAGGGCAAAAGCCTGTTTCTGATGATCCAACAAATGTTTCAGCTTGAAAGCCAAGAGCTGCCAAAAGCCAAGACTCTTGCCGCATTGGTATTTAAGGTAAATGACTTGTTGGATTTTAACCCTGCGGTGGCAGGTGCTGGGCTTTCTAGAGCCCGTGGCAAGCTGTGCAGAGCTGTGATTTGGACATAAGTGGGAATAGGATGTGCTGTGATGTTGGCTGCGTCCATCCTGCCCGCAGGCAGGGAACATGGGGCACGTTCTTGGCCCCACATGGCCTCAGGGCCGGGCAGCTGCTGCCGAACGCATCCCCATGCCGATGCCGGTGGCAATGAGATCTTTGTTTGCTGCAGCAGCTGGCCTGGGTGGCTCGTGTCAAGTCTCCTCCAGATGCTCCCGGATAATGACGTGTGTAATCTCCCTGCAGTGCTTCTTGTCACCCCTTTTTTTTTTTTTCCTGCAAGGAGGCTCTCTTGGTCCCTGTGTAACTGCAGAGAGACGTGGGCTGGCGGCTGGAGCACCCGACTCCCTGTTTCTCCAGCAGCTCCTGCCACCATCTGGCCCTGGCCCATGCTTCCCTCCCTCCTCACCACTCAAAACAGTCTCCCTGTATTGCCCCTCGACTGTGTTTCACATAGAAGAGCAGTACCTGGGGTGCCACGGTGTCCTCTCTAGTTGTCAGGTCTCCCAGCATTACCCCAATGCTTTCCCCCTCCATTTTTTGGCTGCAGGACACTGCCCTGCGCTCACAGAGCATCCTGTGGCCACATTCACCCCATGGCTGCGAGGGGAACCAGCCACAGCAGGGCTGAGGAGCCCTGAAATTTGGACTAGACTCCCTGAGGGTGTCAGGATGCTCCAGGCAGGGAGGGCTCTCCCCTCTCCCCAGGGTCTGCGGGCACAGCCAGGCTTGGAGTGGGGGTTTTCTCCCTGCTGATGGTTTTTCAAGCCAGCCTGGAGGCTGCTCCCAGCCCGGTGCTGGTATTTCCCTGCAAGACCAACAGACACAATGTCCCAGCTCCCTGCCCACGTGTATCCTCCTCCATGGCCGCCCTCCCTGCGCGGCAGGGAAAGGATCAGCTGAGAAGCGCTTGGGCTGGGAGAGGGCAGGGGAAAGAAAGCTTTGTAGGCGGTTCGAGGCCATTCTGCGTTCAAAGCTGATGTGGGGCTGAGAGGACAGGGATGCCCCAGCTCCAAGACTGCAGCAGGGGGACAAGAGGATTCCAGGGGGTATTACCCGGTGATGGAGAAGGCAGAGTGTGCCCTCCTAGCCCTGCAAGTGTTAATGAACTGAGCATACCATGCTCTTCCTCTTCTCTCCCCTCCTACTGGCCCCAATCTGCTGCATCAGCGATGGGCAGCTGCCTCCAGCCCTGCAGCTCCAAACCCTGGCTCCATGGCTGGGCACTGAAGGTCTCTGGTGTTCCTCACCCCATGGCTTGGCACGTGGATCGGAGGCAGCATGGGCTCAGGCAACAGCGCAAGGCAGGCTGCTGTCCACATCTGGAGATTTGTCCATCTGTCCTGGTGCTTCTAGAGCTGGTTGGTGAAACACAGGGAGGGCTCAGGGGTGTTTGTGCTCAGAGCTTTTTGTCTTCTTTCCAGTTACCACCTTTGGGTGCCTCACCTGGGTCCAGCCTCGGCCACACAGGACAAGCGGAGGGTGGATGCGGCCAAGAAGCACTTTCCAGCAAGGCAGAGGTGTGTGGGATGGAGAGGTGGCCTGGGGGAGAGTGGCACAAAGTGTGCTGGTGTCCCTGCATGGATGGGACATCATGCCAGGGGAGCAGCAGCCATGGAAGGGGCAAAACTTGCCTGCTGTGCTCCCCTGGAGGGAGAGTGGGTGGGTGGAGCTTTTAATGGCTTGGTCCATCTAAAGCAGAGGCAAACGGTGCTCCAGGTGCAGATGTGCTGCCTGGATGTGCAGGGAGCGGTGCCTGGCTCACATTGGGGGTCAGGCCTGGGGGGGACAGACGGGGATGCCGAGGCCAGGGCCACAGCGCAGGGAGAAGGGAGGTGCTGGCATCTGCCTCTGAGCCATCCAAGCAGAAAAACATCACGCAGCAACGAGCTACTGGCTGTTACAAGTGAGGGGCTCCTAGCGCAGCTGTGGCACGTTGCTGTCGCCTGCCAGCCTGGCATCCTCGACTGCTCCCCCTGCTCCCATCGAACGTTTCTTCCTCTGGGTTGGAGCACAGGTATTTTCCTTCCTTGGAGGTTTGGCACCCAAACTTCCCACTTGCTTCCATTGTTAAAGGCTGAGAAATGCTCTGTTCCTAACACCTGGGCAGGGAACAGGCTAAAATATCCCTTCTTGTGCCAGCTCCCAGAGTGTTGGGTCACCCTGAGGACATCCCACCTTGCAGGGAGAGATGGGGAACCGCTGGGATGTGATGGGGAACTGCTGCCCCAGGGCCAGGACTGAGCACCCCCCCCCCTCCCTATATGTCCCTTTGGGTGCTGCCCCGCTCCCAAGCCATCCTCAGGGGGATCCCAGGTGTCCAGTGGGAAGTACCCATGCTTGGAAGCACAGCCCAAAATAGCTGTGACTGCAGGGGGGGGGGGGGTGTCTCAGCAGCGTGTCCTTCTGCAGAGCCAGAGAACAGGGTGGTGAGAAGAAGCCAAATGGCTGTGAATAATGTGCATTCCTCACCGATGACAAACTAACCTACTTCTGTGGGTCGGGGCTTCGTACTGCACTCCAGTTTATCTAAAGCCATGCATTGCAAAGCCTTGGCTCTATGCAGGGTCATTCTCGGACCATCTTCAGCGCTGGGCTCCCTGGCATGGCTCCTTCCTGCCCCCCCCTCCTCCGTGCTTTTTGCCCTTTGCACGCCAGCCCCATCGCTTGGAGTGGGATGCAGAGGGATGGGAGGATGCAGGAGGAACGCCTGCTCCAGGATGCTGTTGACCTCTGGGCTCGGCTCACAGGGCAGGGGGGGGTGCAGCCTGGGGAAGAAGGCACATACACGGGAGTGATGCCATGTGTCCCTGTCCTCTCCAGGGCTGGAGCGCTCCCTTCCCTCCCCGCTTGCTGTTTGTACAACACTCTGCTGCCCGTCCCACGAGGGGAAGGAATCTGGGCTTGATGAAGCTTGTTGTAGCTTATAGGAGGCAACCCCTAAACTTCCAAAATTGTTTTGCTTTTATAAAAAAATAACATGCTGTTGCTGCTCCTGTGTGTGCTCCAGAGACCAGCCCTCCCACCACAGTGTGTGGCCTGGGGGAGCCAGCAGTGTCTTTGGCAGGGGGTAGTTGCTTCCAGGTGAGGCTGGGAATGCTCCTGGTGGGGTCCCAACATGACCCCCCAGCTTTGCTTTTGACCGCTGCTCCCAACTGGTGAAGTNACAAGGCTGTGCCTGGGGACACTGGGATAGCAGGTTCTTTAAAAAACGTAATATCCCTTAAATTATGGGGAGGCACTTGAATTTTGCCAGCCTTTGGGTGGGAACGCCATAAGCAAGGCCCATTTCCCCCCACTGACCAGCAAGAGGAAAGCAGACTAATGAATCTTGCTCATTAGCAAGCATCCTTTTAACCTGTTCCCTGGAGGAGGCAACAAAGGAGCGTCCAGCCCTTGTTTTGGGAGCTCCAGTCTCTGCCCTGTGGGCTCTGGAGCCCTGGCCAAGCACGGGATATTTAGCACAGCACCTTCCCCTCTGTTTTTAACTCCTCCAGGAGGAAGATGCGGACTCAGAAAATGAGAAGCTGGTGGTGAGAGAGCCGGAGGATGAGGATGGTGAGTATTGAGCAAGCCAGCACCCTGCGGGGAGGGTACAAACGGGTCTGAAGCCCCGAGTGCTTGGGGATGGTCTCCTTCCTCCAGGCAATTCCTAACCTGGCAGCAGCCCCTCTCTGCTTCCTCAGGTGCCCTTGGGCTGCTTGCCATGGGGTAGCTTTGTGATGGAGCTGCCCCAAAAGCTCCTTGCTCACATCCAGGGCAATCTCCAGGGGCTTTAGTCAGAGCTGTGTTTAACTTGATTAGCCAATTAGTTGATTGGAAAATGATTAATTGACTAATTGGGGTGGCAACTGCTGTGCTCACAGGAAAATTGAAGCAGATGGTGGCAAGCAAGAGCGTGTGTCTGACAGGGACTCTGCTCTCCTAAAGAGCCCTGCAGATGCTGGGATGTCCCCAGGAGCCCCTAACCCGGGGTGCCTGGGGACAGCCAGGGTAGCAGGAGAGCGTGGGGTGTTCCCCCTTCCCTGCCCCACTTTCTGCTTGCCCTTTTTAAGGCGCTGTGTGGCAATCCCCTGGCTCGGGAGGATTATGCCTAATGCCACAGAGAATCAAATTTTAATCCCAGTGCCATAACCACAAGGTGGGAGAAGCGCCTTGTGAATATGGGGATCCCAAAAGATGCTTCTTCCACCCGTTTAAGCTTCCTGGCAGCACTGGTGATCAGGGATGTCACCCTGCGGGAGACCTGGTTTGAGGAATGACACCGCCACTCAGTAACACTGGTCTGCCAGGACCTGCCTCCTTTGGTTCAGCTCTGTTGGGCATCACCCTGAAGTGGCTGTGGGCTCAGGAGCAGGTGGAGATGACAGTCCATAGGTCACTGCTAGCCCAGCATCCTCCTTAATTGCCTCCCGCACACAGCTACCAACTCCTCTCCTGAATTATTTACACCATTTCTGAGGTGTTTTGATGGAACTGGATAAAGCAATGGCTTGGCTCGATGATGATGAGGAGGGGAGTGGTGTGCAGCTGGGAATAAGAGTGGTGCCCTAACTTTGCTGGGGAGAAACCTCCCTCCTGCCTTCACCTTTTTTCCTGCGCGTCCCTGGCCCAACTCAAGCCACTGAGCTGCCACCATGCAAGCAGATTCCCCTGGTGCATGTGGGGATCGTACAGGCAGTCTGTCACTAGCCCAGGATGCTGCTGTGGTAGCCAAAACTATTGCAGCAGCCTTCTCCCCTCTGCGGGGAGCTGGCAGGGAGGAGGCAGGTATTTTTTGGGAGCACAGAGCATGCCAGAAGGAGCACCTTTGGACCAGAGATGAGCTCGAGGGGCTGCTTCCACCCTGGGAGCCCAGCACTGGCAACGCGAGGCCAGAGAGATGAAAGAGAAATTTTGTCTTTAATATGAACTCATGGAGGCTGTGTGTAAGTAGGTCACCTCATATTTCTGCAGTGTTTTTGCTGCCCATGTGAGAACTCGGCCTCCTCTTTTTCCGTGTGTTTCCTGAAGTTTGTTTTTGATCTGCAAGGAGAGTTCCTGAGCTCAGAAAACAGCCGGTGGTTTCCAAAGCCGCACGCTGGCTCCTTTTTTAACCACAACATGTGGGCAGGGAGATGAGTAGCTGCCTCGCCTCTCTCTTCCCTTATTCTTTTTGGGCAGGGTGGCAATTAAACTGCCCTCTTGGGGATAGGCAAAATCCCAAATCTCAATTTACTTGGCTCAAAACCACGTCAGGGAAACAATCTTAATTGGCCTTGAAAACAGGCGGGCTACACAAAGGTAACGGAACGGCTCCTGCTCTGCCATCAGGGTAAGAAACAGGATGTTACACCCTATTTTATTATAATTTTTTTTTTCTTTCTCTTAATATCTTCCAATGCAGCTGCCAGCTGAATTTTCTTTCCGTGTACTTTTAGGGCCACCCAACGGGCTGATAAGCCGCAGCGTTACCACTTGTTTCCAGCTGGCTGGGCTTGTTTGTCCGCCTGCTCGGAGGGTTTTCCCACCCTCCGGGAGAGTTTTCCCACCCTCTGAGAGAAGTGGGACGTGGCCGAGCTGAGTGTTTGAGGCTGTGGGACAGGAGCATCGGGGTGCTTGTGTTTGAACACTCGTGAAGATGCCGGGGAAAGGGTTTGTTCCTCAGGAGCCCTGATGATGTTTCGGGATTAGAGGAACACTCTGGGTCATTAGCCAAGCAATAATCCACCAGGACTTCCAAGGGAAGCCCCCCAGGATCAGGGACGTAGAGATGTAAAGGGAGGAAATGTGGATATCTACAGGGAGGAGGTTTCTGTTAAATTCCCAGCCCGCAAATATCACTCCAGGCACTCTCTGTACGGCAGTGACCTTGCAGCTTTGGCACACTCCGTCCCCTACCTGCCCACCCAGCCTTGCACAGCTTGTTTTTGAGATCTCAGGTTTTCCCATCTACAAAATGAGGCCCCGACTTGCCTTTTGTGGGGGGGTCCCCAAGGCCTGCGGGAGCTCTGGCAGCAGCTGAGAGCGTGCATGAGCTTGGGGTTGGAGAAATTGCTAAATCAAGCAGCTGACCTTGGACACGGGGAGAAAATCCTTAAGGGCAGTATTGACCAGAAAACAGAGGGAAGCTGCTGCTGCCGAATCCTTTCGGGTATGAGGAAGGGAGGAGAGGGGCTGTGGGGTGTTTTTCATTTGGGCAGGTGGAGGAGGAGAGACTTGCACGAATGTGGTGCCCACAACAGCAGCAGCAAGGATTGGAAAGGGTTTCCCAGGGAGCTGGGTCCGTGGGTTGTGTACAATTTGGGACTCTTTCTCCTGCCACAAGAAGTCAGGGGAGTTTCACCACTTCTGGGGTCTTGCTGATGCTGGGAGATATTATCCTGGACACTTAGGCTGTGGATAACATGCAATTTCTCAGGGCCGTGTAGATAATACAATAACATCTTCCTTTTGTGGACCCCTTAGAAGTATTTCCAGGGCTCTGAGGGTTGGTGGAAGCTGCAGATGTTTCTGGGTGTATGTGGAAACAGCTCGATGTGAAGCAGCCGAGTCCTGCAGTCCTTGGGAGATAAAGGCTGGCAGATAAAAAGCCTGCAGATAACCAAGAAAGGCAACTACCCGAAGGAGCCGCTCTTCCTGGGCTGCCCTTTGGATTGACCTCCACTCCTGTTGTTTTCTCCCATCTGTAGGAAGATAAAGCAGGGGAGAGGTTTTTAAAAGCAAATAGTGCTCCAACAAAATCCGATTGGAAAAGGATCAGCTTTGGCTCAGGTTCCATGAGCTTCGGTGCTCTAATTAGCACAGGGCAGAAGCTGCCAAGCCGGGTAGGAAAGCACCCAGGCCTGGAGAAGAAAACCTCAGTTTCCTCTTCAGGTCTGTTGGTTGGTGCCAGATGGACTTGGACCCAGCTGTGTTGGTGCTCCTGGGGATGCTTTGGCTCAGCTCAGTCTGCAGCCCTGAGATTTGCTGTGTGGGACCTCCATGTTTTTTCACACAGGCCTTGTCCAGGGCTGCAGGGGAGCTGCTGGGCTGTGTGACCTTGGACAGTTCTGCTGGTGGCACCATCCATGAGCCCTAAGCATGAGAAAGAGCCCTTGGACTAGACAGGGAGGGTGGAGGAATGCAACTCGAGAGCAGCGGAAGATGCTGCGAGCTAATCAGGACAGGATTATCATGTCTTGATAAGCCAAGATGGGCCTGCAAAGCTTTGATTCCAAAGAGAGTGATAGCATATGGTTCCCGTGCTGCAGGATTTGCTTGTATCTGCTTCCGAGCAGGGCTGCTTGCTCCCAGTGCTCCTCCCTGTTTCCAGGGCTAAGCTGCAGCCAGTGCTCCTGCCATCATCTGGCCAGCAGCACTTTGGCTTTCCACTGCAATCCACAAAGCTTCCCTGACACTGCCCAGGCTTTCTGAAGGCTGGAGCTGACTGAGGAAGGGTGTTTTGGGGTAACCATGGTGTTTGGGGTGCCTGTGCAGGAGCAGGGGTCAACAAGAAGCTCAGGGGAACAAGCCCACCGCAGTTAACGTTGCCCTCAGGAAGCCTCTGGCTCACACGATGTCCTGCTCTTCTTTGTCTCTTCCTCTCCCACTCTCCAGCTGCAGATGAAACATTCTCTTTTAAATATAGTCCTGGAAAGCTGAGGGGAAACCAATACAAGTCCATGATGACCAAAGAAGAACTTGAGGAAGAGCAAAGGTAAGTTGGGTTTCCTTTTTCTTTATGCCCAAGCCCAGCTGGTTGGCATCCTCTTGAAACAAGCTGAGTGTCTTCAGACCTCTCTCTCCCCAAACCACGTTGGTAGCCTTGGGCTCGACATCTCACTACATCATGGTCCAGACCTCTCCCACCCAGGAAGACACAAGAGCAAATAAAGCCACACTGATTTAGGATATGGAGACACAGTGACCCTATGTGCCTTTTGAACTGTTCAAGCTCCTTCTCTGGATGCTAGACCAAGTTTTCCAGCTGACAAAAGCTGGTGTAGTTCCCCTGGTCCTACTAGATATTGATTTACATCTGTTGAGGAACTGATCTCTAGTGACTTCCCATTCTTTTACCCTGTGGATGTTCTCCAAACTGAAGACATGGGCATAGCTCAGAAACACTGGAGCAAAGTGAGTGAATGTGAAGCTTTTAGAGTTTGTTGTGATAGGGCTGAGACTAGAAACGTCCATATCCAGGACTGGCTCCTCAGCTGTAAGTGGTGGGGATTTACCATATAGTGGGTAGAGATGGAGAATTGTCCATCTCACAATTTTGTTAAAGTTTCCTCCTGAGGCTGAGACCAGCACGGAAAAAAAAACAGAAGAGTCCATCCTGTTACTGAAAACAAGCTTTGTAGATCAAGATTTCCCACAGCCTATCCAAGGGAAATCAACCCCAACCTGGCACCTTGAGCTGCAAAGCCCTCTCCAAAGCCAGTCTCTGTCCATGTGTGGAGGGAGTCCTTCAGCCCATGGGCAAGCAGAGCCCACGTTAAACCAGAGATGTCCAACCCCACAGCCCAGAGCCTACAAGCAGGCTCTGTGCGGGGCTGCTCCCTATGCAGCTCACACCCCTTCCCTCTTGGCCAAGCTGCAGGGAACTGATTTCCTGGTGGTGGCTCAACAAGCCTGGGAGATGTTCTTCTCTCCTTTGCTGTCCCAAGGGCTGTGGCACCCAACTCTCCACCCAGCGGTGTGTGCCTCCTGGAAAGATTTGGGAGAATTTGTCACCCCTTGCCTGTGATGCCATGGTCTAAAGTACCACCACAACTGGTGCTGTGTAAAGGCCTGACACAGACCAAGCGGAAACTCGAGCGCGGCAGGGAAGGCAGGGATGGAGTGATCGCACCTTACCCCTAGGTCTGGCATGCTCCTGCTGGCAAGCCTTGCCTCAAGGCCCTTGGGCAACATCTCTGTGTTGCCAGTGGCTGGGCTGGCTAAGGTTTTTTCTCCATGGTGTGAGCAGCAGCATAAATCCAGAGAACTGCCCAAGGAACGGCACTGACACGCATTCCTTCTGCTCCTGGGAAAGGTTCAGGGGCACACAGAACCCCTGCAGCCATTCTTTCCACCTCAAACCTGACTTTCCCAACAGGAGATGTCTTCCCTTTCTCCCCTGGCTTCTGAGCTCCCAGTTGTCCTCAGATCTTGGGCTTCACTTGCCTTATAGCACTGCCAGGAGCAAAGATTTGCAAGGGCTGTGTGCTCTGGGGATGGCTCCCGTTTCCTCTGGCACAGGGTTGATTCTGTTTTGGTAGCATCAGGAGAAATGTTTGCTTTCTTCCTTTTGTTACATCTTTATCGTGCCTGAAGCCCCCAGCCCGTAAAGCGCTAAGGAGGTCTGTTAGTGTCACTGTGTTTTTTACCTGGGGAGGGTGGTGGTGGAATGAATGGAGTTGAATGTGAGAGAAACCCCTGGGGCTCAATGGGAATTGCTTTTCAGGATCCTGCGAGGCACCAAGGCAAAAATCAAATCCTTTGCACCCACACCTCCATCCAAACCAGCTGAGCAATCAATCGTCTCTCAGGTTTTCAGGGCCAGGAGTCCTGTAAGGGCCTTGAACTGGTTCCTCTGTGCCAACAAATGCTCTTGCTGTCACCTGGGGACACTGAGGGGACATTGCCTATGGACAGAGGTGGGATGGGGGTGTTGTACTCAGGACTGTAGAACAGGCTCCAGGGCGTGACGGTCCTTTCCTGGGCATGTGGGACCTTCCAGACATTGCTGTCACGTCCATCTGGAGCGGACCCAGGGTAGGACAGTGCACCTAGAACTGATGGACAGCGTTTGGGCATCGGGTCCCTTGGAGGCTCTCAGCAGCCTTCCTCACTGAGGGCCACCAGCAGACGTGTTTTTCCTACTGCTCCTTTTCTTTCTTCTTTTCCATATTTGTGTTGTGCATTTCTTTAAGGCAGCTTTGTGAATTTTTTTTTTTTTTTTTTTTTTTTTTTTTTTTTTTTTTTTTTTTTTTTTTTTTTTTTTTGCGCCACATTTCTTCTCTCTCCCCCCCCA
>VXBJ01005845.1:1121175-1136034 GCA_013400055.1 Nycticryphes semicollaris
TTTGTCTTGCTCTGTCGCTGGCTTTCTTTCCCCCCCGCCCCAACCCCCTGCCAAATCTTCACTGCGGCATCAAGCAGCTTTTCATTTCAGGCCTCGCAGGCGGTGTCAGGGGGCAGGGCTGCTGCCAGGTAAGCTCCCGGGGCCAGCTCAGCGCAGCGGCTCAGCCCCGTCCTGCATCCTTCTCCCTCGGCAGCCCCATCCCCATCTCCCCGACCCTGCTCGCTGACCTGCCGTGACACGGGTTTGCCACCTTTATGTTGCAGGATTGAGCTGACCTCTGATCTCACATCTCTGTAGCAAGTACCTTAGGTCCTCGGCCACAAACATTCTTGCAAACCTTTTTGGTAAGGACGCGCCGTTTCTTAGAAGTAGTGGTACCACTGATAACATCTACTAATGTGGGGGTTTGGTGGTTTTTTTCTGTTTTATTTGGATTTTTTTTTGGTTTTGGGTCTCATTTTCTGGGAGAGAGATTTTTGGTTCTGAGCTGCAGTGGCCTGTCCCACCTCCCTCCCTTTTACCTCCTCATAACAGATTGAGTCTGCTCCCCTCTGCCTCCATCTCACTTTCCATGAGGGCTCTCGCGTTCGGATGCTCACCTCTTCTATCCTGTGTGCCTAAAGCTGGACATCTCACCACCACTTCTGTTCACTCATTTGGACAATCAGGGCTGCTGAGTGAGTGGGTAGTTAGTCCTAAGGCGTGTTGCCAAAGCTGAGACAGGCTTAGTCTTTGCCTTTAGTCCTGCCAGCCCTCCAGCCTGCCCATGGAGCAACAGGTTCCCATGTGAAGCGGCTTATAAACATCCTAAAAATGCAAGTGGGTCCCTCAGACCCCTGTGAGGCTACTTGTTGTGTTGAGCAGTAGTCCACGAATCTTCATTTAGGGACCCCTCATTTTGGAGGTGCCATTGAATAATTACTTGCCTTTTCCAGGAAGAGCTCTAGGACGTCAGACAGGAGAAGACAGGCATGCAGTAGACTGGGTTATTTAACCAAAAACCCACTTCTGCTCTAACCTGCATCACTCCAGAAGTTGTGGTTGTGTTGCCTAGTATTCACTTGAGTCTTGTGGCTTCAAACTGGTGCTAAATCTGGACTAAAAGGGGAAGGAATGTGATCTTTACTGAGTGATGCAACTTCCTGTTTCTGGTTATTTCAGTCTTAAAAAATAGAGGGACTGCTCTGTGAGGGAGGAGGACAGTAAATCCAGCTGGAAAATACATCTGCTCAGGTGGTGGCCATGGATGATCACACCTGGTGGGTCACCAGAACTTCTAGAACAGAAGCACGTAGCGTTTTCTCCCCAGGGGGAAGAAAATAGTCTGGGCAGGAAGGGGAAAAGTGCAGGGGAAGGATGCAGCCCTCGGTCCAGCCAGCACAGCGTAATTCCCAAATCCTTCTCTTCTGCACCTGAGGCTTTTGGCCATCTATTCCCAACCGCAGCTGCCACGGTGCAAAGTGCTGGTTCAGAAACATGACTTGTAGCGGAGCAGCTTGTCCCTGTTCAGACAGGGCTGAGTTGTGTAAGCACAAGACACAGCCCTCAAGGGTTGACTGTTAGGTGTTGCTGTCCTGGCTGGGCACCTTGTGCACATGAGGGAGGAAGAGGAGGGGCTCCACATTGTGCCTTCAGGGCCTGGCTCCCAAGGATGGATTGAAATGGTCTCTGCCACCTGCTTTTCAAACCTCCCTTGAGGCTAAAAGACGTTGGCGGGGGTTGCAGTTAGAAAGGACTATGGTCAGGACTCTGTTGAGTATTGATGGCTGTAACAGGGCTCCAGTCATAGTAAAAGAGAAAAGAATCTGGGCTCTCTCCTTTCAGCTCTTTCTTTCCATGAGGCAGAGCAGGTCCCAGCCAAGTCTTGGCTGGCTTTGGAGATGCTGAGGGAATGAGCTGCTTGTGCTCTGTCCTTGTCACTCTTTGCTAGGCATACTGACTAGAAAAAGGAGAGCAGATCCCATCCGACCACCTGTGGAAAGGTCTCTCTTTTCTGTCATCTCTCTGGGATTTAGGAAGAGATAGGGGTAGAGAGCCAGAAGCTGCCCCATGGGGCCTCAGCTAGGGCACCCTTGCAGACCCCTTGAGCAGGGTCCAAGTGAACGGCACCAAACTGCTCCAACAGGCTCTACTGTGTGCAGAGGAACTCATGGATGGAGCAGATGATCCCCCCAGACCACAGTCCGGTCTCTTTAACACTGAGGAGAAGGTAGGGATGGCTGCCCAGTTTCCTTGCCTGTTGGGCTCAGTTCCCACAGCCAGGTGACCAATTCTAGGAGCCAATTCTCCTCCTGCCTGTCAATCCTCTCCTCTCATCTCCTGGCCAGTTATGGATGGGTTGACATTGCTTGAATCCAGAGTAGATTTAAGTCTGGGTCTCAGCTGCAAGTTGAAATCCATGCAAGGAGAATTGGATGGTTGTAAATCTCACACTCAGTCCTTGTGGTGGCAATTTATCAACGGAAACCTCTCTCCTCCCCTGCTGGGTTCAGAACATCTCTTGGTTATAAATTAGTAAAACTGGGCTTGGACCCTGGAGTTTCAGCAAGGCAGAGTGCCCTGGATGGAGCCTGGCTGTAAGAAATGGCAGAGAGGAGAGACCTTTCCCTGCTCTGCCAGACATCCCAGATCAAAGTGGAGATGCAGCTGTGGCTCGAGGGAGAACTGTGCTGAAGGAGACAGTGCTCGTGATGACAGCTCTGCAGCACACAAGGCCAGGAAGCTGCAGGGGTTTAATGACTGTGTTGATGAAAGACCTTGACCTATTTCGAACATCTCCACTACTGGCCCTCCAAAACTAAGTGGGTGGACTGGGCGGGGGGAGGTTGAATTTCGGGAGAGCTCTCCATCGGCATCTGTCCCTGTTCACCCCCTGCATTGTTATCCCATAGCCCTGGCTTGCTTGCTTGCTCCTCTCTCTGTATAGCGTGGGATATGGGGCCTCTTCCTCCTCCCTTCTCTTTTGCTACCCTTCACCCCCAACCCAGTGGCTTTGCTGCCCTGCCCTGTCCTGTCCAGCATGGTGCTTCTTTTGGATGAGGGAAGCTGGTAAGTTTGGGCTTTCTTTGTTTTTTTTTTTTTTTAATTTGTTTGCTTTTCATCTTCTGCAGCACGATAGTCATCCTGGGCTGAGGGAGGAAGAGTAGCAGCAAGGAACTGCGAAGACTAGGGCCATGGGAGTCCTCAGGTCAGGCTGGCCACCGTTTACTGTGGTCACCAGCCACAGGGATGGCACTGATGGGCAAGGCTGCTTTCAGCTGCAAAACACCCAGTGCATGAGGCACGTTTCCTTTCTACCTGCCTCTTGCTAGGAAAGGGGTACTGTGTGTTTGGGGGTCTCTGCTCTGATACCCCCTCTGTAGGTGCCAGATTCCATTTGTATGAGGAGGGAGTCTCCTGGTGGCCCAGTGCTCTTCCCTGCCTCCACCATATCCCCCGGGAAAATGTCCTCTGACTTATGAGATGTCAGTGGACTTGAGCTCTGGTCCTATTTATAGAGCATCTGATTTGAGTCATGAGTCCCCCAGCAGCATTAAAAACTGAACAACTCAGGATGCCTCCCTCAGAAACCCAGGGAAGGGGAGGCCCTTTCCTGTCTTCTCCTGTCCCAGAGAGGAAAGTTTAGTGAGCTCCTCCATAGCCTTTGCAGGGCTATGGCGTGAGATTTCAGACCAGAAAGCAACTCTGCTGGAGCTCCTGGTTTTTTTTTCTTCCTTTTGGCTCAGGTCCTGAATTGTCCTAGCTTGTGGCTGCTTCTCTGTGTCTCCCTCACCCAACGCTCACAACTTGTCTTCATCTGCTTCTGCTTAATCCTGTGCGGGCATGGGCAGCTTGCCGTTCTCTACTTGCTCACTCTCTGGGAGCCTGGCTCTGCCTCTCCTGCGTCTCCCCTGCGCTCGGGGGGAGACCGAGGGCTGTGGGGAATGGGGGCATCACACCATGCTGGGTGCCAACTGGTAGAGAGAGAGAGAGTGTGTTAAAGCACAAACACTGAGCGATGGAGGAGAGCACAGACTGGCCTGTCCATGCTTCTCCCCACTGCTGCGGCGTTGGCTGGGGGGCCAGGAGTGATGCAAGAGGATGGGCACGTGATGAAGAAGGTGATCGTGGCTGCTCAGCTGAGCTGGCCAGAAGCTTGAGCCACATTCCTGGCTGTGCTCTGGCCTTTTTAGCTGTTGGTGCTGTGGCTGGGAAATGTGGGAGGCTTCTGCCTTTAAAGAGCAGTGGGCAAGGTCTGCTCAGGGGTCCCCTAGCCCACCAATTCCTTGCCAGCCCTTCTCCTAAAGAGAAAGGGTCTGGTGCTCCCTGGTTGTGCTGGTTCTGGCAGCCCCGACTGCTTCCTTGGTGCAGAGAAGTAGGTAGTTTCTGGGGAGCAGCAGGTATTTCCCAAGGTCATGTGCACCTTTTATGGCCCACTGGAGGAAATTTGGATTTGTGTTGACAGAAGCTCCCTTTGGTACTTCTCACTGTCCTGCTCCTCTCTTTTCTAAGCACTGACTGTCTCTCTGTGCTCTGTATTTAAGTCCTCTCTCTCTATTGGCTGAAGCAATGCTTTTGGGATCAGGGGAAAGCTTAGATGTAGTGTCATTCCTCATATTCTTCCTGCAGTACCCCAATCCTGGGCAAGACTGAGTTATGGTCACTACCAGAAATGAGATGGCAGCTGCCCCCATGGTAGAGAAATGGGAAGCAGTGGGGATGGGAGCATCCCCAGCAGTGTGATGGGAGGGAACTGCCTGGAGAGATCTTGACCACTCATTGCTAGGTCTGCCCAGGGTCTTTCTTCACTATTCTTGATCCCCAAGGGTCGATCCTAGCCTGTCTGGATTGAAAATATGCTGGAACCAGATTGCTATCTGCCCTCTTGCCAGGATTTCAGACCAGAGGACCAATGTTCCCAAGAAGCTGAGCACCTGCTCCTTCTGCCAGGGGAAGGCCCTGTTAATGGTCCGCACTTCAGCAAATCAGCTTCCTGAGTGAAACTATTCCTGAAAAGGGCACATGCGATTGCCAGAAGTGGTTACAACAAGATGCTCTGGAATCTCTTTGGAATGGGAGAGGAGTCCTTTGGAAAGCTATAGCCTATGGATGGGCTACAGGATTTCCTGAACTCCTGCTGCAGATTTCACACACGTGAGGCATAAGCACAAATGGGAATGCCACCAGCCCACCCATTAGCCAGTACTGGAATGCTGTCTGCTCTCAAAGGCAAGAGGCCCATACCCTTGTGCTGATGCCATGCTGAGTTGGAGTGAGGAGAATGCTTCTGAGGCCACCAGAAGAACATCTGGTCCATGCTTCAGGAGAAGCATGGTGTTTTGAGACTTTCAGTACTGGAGCCTCCTTCATAAGCCACTACCTGCCTTTGACTGAGCTCCTTGTTCTCCAGCTGTATTTTGCAGAGAACTGTGTCCAGCTGACAAACTGTACCATTTCTTGTCTTGGTCTTTAGCTGGGGCCAGAATAGAGATATGTGGATAATTTGTACCTGTAGAGAGGATATGGGCTCCCAGCAAAAGAAGACTGACCCGGTTTAATTGAGATGCTGCTAGGGGAAAGCATGACAGTCAGGTTGATCTCATTATCCCAAGCAAATGGAAAGGAGGGAAGAGCCAAGGATAAGCAGTGGCTCAAAGCCAAATCCCAAGGGAATTAAGTCTTCCAGGTTCCATGGCAGCAATGTCAGAGTTTCTTAACCAGAGGGCTTATATAGCCCTAGTGTCCCCAGTGACGGACCATCTCATGCTCTTTAGTCTAATCCCCCTCACAGCTTGCTCCAAGAGCAGTGAGGGGCAACCCTGTTGTGCAGATGGGGAATTTATGGCTCTGACAGACATCCTCCTTGCTTGGTTTAAGATCTTCTCACCCCAGCTGTCAGCCTGGCCCTGTCCTGGAGGTGAATATGCCTGTGAGAGGCTGCAGCCAAGCCCCTGACATCCTCCATCCCTCACTGCTCCAACTGCAGTGTGCTGGAGGGGACTTCTCCTTCTGGGCCCTCGTGGCAACGAGCTTATGCCCTCACGCGTGAAATCTGATTACGCTTGCGTGAATTGAGCAGGATGATCCGATCCTCAGCCCTGCGAATCTTGCGGAACGATTATCCACTCCGGAGAATTTCCTTTCTTTGTCCTAATGGCCCAGCTACTTCAACATTGCTTGAGTAACCCCAGTTCCACGTGATGCTGTGTCTCCCCCATCCGGGATCCGGGTCGCCAGCTGTGCTTGGGAGCCCGCTAGAGGAGGCAACCTTTTTATAGAGGATTGAGGAAGACTTGAGGCTGTAACCTGCCTCCATGCTGTGGCTGGCAGGAACAGGGGACTTTCAAACGGGGCTCAGGTGTTATGGGCAGTGAAGCCTAAAAGACTTCAGGAGGAATTAGGTTGGAGTGCATCTGTGTGTGTTTGTAAGTGCCCAGGTGAAGTGTGTTGTAGCTTCCCTCTATCTCAGTGCAGGTCTCTGTCCCCAGGCAGTTGCTCAGGCTACTGTCAGGTGCTTCCCACTGTGGATGGTTGGACCATGAGAGATGCTGGGACAGTAAGGGCAGAGTGTCTGAAAGGTTCAGGACATCTAATCATCTCATGCCCCTTCCCTGGGACTTGGGAAGAGCTTCCCATCAAAAGAAAGCCTCATGACCAACAAAGAGTCTGGGGCTTTTGCCTTCTTCCCTTAAACAGACCCATCTGTAGGAAAGGTGGACCTATTCAGGCACACTGCCCTGTGAAACCAGTACTTGTTCCTGGCTCATCTGGTTGCAGGTGGGAAGAGGAATCTGGGCTGGAGAAGGGTGCCAGCAGCCCAGGGAGAAGTGCACAGGACAGCAAGGTAGTAACCCCTGAAGCTAACAAAGGCTTCCAATTAGCTGGGCTTCTCTGGCACTCGTCAGTAAGTCAGAAGGGTTATAACTCAGATTGGTGCCAGACAACAGGATTTGCGCTTCTGATTGGGTTTTGACTATCCTGCTGCAGTTGATGAAGCAAAGTGCCTCCTTAGAGGTGTGAGGTTTGGAAACAGAGGCTTGTTCTGCCCTGAGGTGGGAAGTTGTCTTGCCTTCCCCACACGCACACACCGAGTCTTGCCCCTGCTCGTTTATGTGAAAAATAATGAACCATTCACCTGAGGGGTGAAATGACTGAAATGATTTCTCTTCTCTCCCTGTTTCTCTTTGCAGAACTGAAGACTATATGAAGTTGTCCCTAGCCTCCTCCTAAAGGCATCCCTTGGCTTCTTTAAAGGCTTGAGAGAAATACCAAAACCAACCAAACACACCCATAAGAGAAATCCATAAACCCTCAAAGCTTGGGATCCCCTCTTGGTCTGAAGTTGAGCTCTTCAAAAACTCCTGTGGTGTCAAGTTTGAGGAGATCCTGTTGTGTGGCTCCATGGAATGGGGAAGGGCCCAAGCAGTGACTTCAGTTGTGTTTGGGGGAGCTGGGATGAACCATCCTCCCTCTCCCCCAAACAGAACCCGAACTGGACACTAAATATGCAGCGAGTCTATTAGTTGTGTTAATTACAGTGCATTAGGCCTGCCATGAAATCTGTGCTGTTCCTTTATCGGGGGTGGGTGAACCATAGCTCTTCTCCCAGACCAACCTATACCTTGTACCAGACCATCAACTTATTTCTTCCTGGGGCCAAACTCCTCTTCGTTGCTGGGGGGTGGGAACTGCCTGCGATTGCAAATGTTGTACAACACTGCTTTATCCAGAGGGGCGGAGGGACAAAAGTGGGATCCGGGTGTGGGATGGCAGATGGTGGCTGGACTGACTCAAATCCTGCTTCTGTAGTTATTTTAGCAGAGAGCTGATTCTGTAAGTAGACAGAAGACTCGAGGAGTGACAGAGATTGGTAGTTTAGCTGTTCTGCTTGTGGTGGAGGTTTAGGAGACCACGCTTTGGCTGCTGTTAATATCTGGATTCTCGCTTTTCCCTACTCCAGTTCCCAAGAGGAGAGACCCAAGGAGATAGCTATGGCATCAGGGGCTTCCTCTGGCTCAGAATGGCATAGTGGGGGTCCAGGAAGAGACACCCTCCCCATTCCTCTGCTGGCTTGCTGTTCCCATGCCCTCTTTTGCTAGCCCTGTGGCTTGCCCACTGAAGCCAGAGCTCAGCATTGCTTCTCAGCTGTCACATAGCGAAGATGAATTCGGCCAGGCAGGTATCTCTGCCTCAGACACAGCAGGTTTCAAATCAAATCCAGCTGGTTTGTGAGAGCAAGAAGAGGGTCTGGGTCCTCTAGTGATGTTGTAGGAACACCAGGCTGGGTGGGGATGTGTCCTTCAAAGTTTCTCTTTCACTGCCGGAGAACTGCCTCTCGGCTAATGCTGCAAACATATCAGAAGCCCAACAGGATGGTTTGTTGGTTGGGGAGGGAGTGGGGGGTGTTTGTTGTTGGTTTTTTGGTTTGTTTTTTTTTTTTTTTCCTTTCTTTTTAATTCCTATGCAGACACTACTTGAAACCTTGTACACAGTTGTCCTTTCCAGCGCCTGGGGTTGGCAAATTCTTAATAAAAGGGCTCATTTAAAGAACAGCAGGAGGCTTCAGCTTTAGAAGAGGCTGGGCTGCCCCTTCCCAGCTGACAACTGCAAGCGTGTTCAATGGTTTGCATATGAATTTAGGCACCTCTGGACCCTCTGCTTCAACATCCTGCTGGTACAGCCACCGTCTCCCCTCAGTGTTGGCTGGCTGACTGTGTCCCGAGCACCCAACTATGCAAAGAATGCCTTATATACATTGTGTTTAAGTTACATGGCAATATGTACATCGAGCAAATTCTATAGTCGAGTCCAGATTTTTTGCTTGTGGCAGCAAGTCAAACGATTTCTTCAACTCAAATGGCTGTCTGGGTATTTTTTACTTTTGTTTGTTTTGTTTGTTTGTTTTATATCTGATGGTGGCTCTTACACAAAGGACTGTAATTCTAGTGGCTTGAATCTGTAAAAATTGCCTTTGTTTGGTCCAATAAACCTTTGAATAGTTTATTTGCTTTGTGCTTGTTCTCCCTGCTTCCAGCAGCTTGTAACTTCTTTCTCAAGAGATCTGTGTTGAAAATCTGGATTTTAGGTGAGAGGTACATTCTGCACCCCTTTGCCTTTTACCCCATAAATGATTCCACTGTCTTCCTTAACAATAGAGTCAGACCAGTGGCAAATGTCAGGGGGTTTCCCTTATTTCTGCTGGAGCAACACAGCATTGCAGTAAGATCCTGGTCTTGTCTGGCTGCAGAACAATTACCAGTGTTCCCAACTAGCAAAGCTCTGCCCAGGATTTCGGCTGGGGTGAACACGGGTGCCAAGCTGTTCATGAAACAGAGATCTCCTTTAACGTACCTACGGCTTGCTGCCCCAAACCTCCAGTTAATAGTCAAATTCTTGGGCTGAAATGTCTAAAAAGAGCCTAAGGGAGTTAAGTATGCAAATTAAATTGCCTATCAAGAAGAATTAGGCTGCTTTGGAAATCCTTAATTAATCTATTTTGTCAGCAATAATTAAAATCCTGTTTTGACCTCCTGAATCCAAACAGTTTTGAGGACAGCACTGCAGGAAGAGAGAATGATTCTACTTATGAAAGTATAAATCAGTTTTGATCTGAAATCATGAAAAAAAAACAAAACAAACCCAAACCAAACCAGCCTGGAACACTACGGAGTTGTTTTGCAAAGTCACCTTTGATAGCAGAAGATCCTTTTTGAAATCACTTCCATGTTTTGATGCCTTACTCTTCCTTCCCAGGCTCTTTTCTCTCTTTATCTTTGTTTGCTCTCCCTTTGTTGTAGATTATGTAGCACAGAGAAGTAACAGCTCTTTCATTTCTGTTTTTCAAATGCACAGTCACGATATTTAGAGCTGAGGGGAGAGCCAAAATGCATTGATGCTGTGCTTTAAAAAAAAAATAAATAAAATAGAGTGAGTATTGTCTGTGATCTTGATTCGGAGACAAGGAAATGGGGCTTTGGGGAGGCTTCAGCAGTGCTAATATCTGTGCAATAACAAGCAAGGGATGCAGACCTGTGTGAAGAACTCCCAGCTGGCATGCATTTCAGACAGAAGAGGCAGAGCTGTGTATTGAATTTCTCCAAACCAGCCTGGAAATGTGCCCTCTCATGCCCAGCGGTGATCTGAAATAAAATATTGATCACTAACGACTGTGCTTCCCTTCCTCTCGTCTGGAAAGGGCAGCTGGATGCTATTCATGGGGGCACAAAAAATTACAGAAGAGCTGGACAAATCCAGGCGCTTGACAGCCTGTGGCCAGAGCTTTTGTAACCAAAAGATCCCTCATCATTATCAAGATACGTTTGGCCTTAGGACAACTGCATTTTAATTGCTAGAGAAAAGAATGGGGAAATGAGGGTTGTTTGGTTGGGGTTTGGTGGGTTTTTTTTCGGCCAGGATCTGCTTTTTTCCTGCCCTGCCTGCTACAGAGGTGCTGGGAACAGCCTGATGTTCCTGCTGCTGCTGGGGTTTAGCCCAGGAGAGGGGAAAATGCAGAGCACCGCTTGGTGAGAGCTCAGCACATGAAGGCTCCTCTGCTCGTTCCTCATCATCTCCTTCCCTTGATCCTGTTCGTGGTGTGGTTGTTTCTGACATGTTGGTGCTGTCCTCTCTTCTTTCGAGCAAAGAGGGTGTCCTCGTTTTGCCTGTCAATAGGTATTTCTAAGGCTCCTGTTACCAGAACATCTAATAGCTTGTCCACACAGGACTTGCAGGAAGACTAGCCCAGGTTAACTAATGGCATGCGTTTAAATGGATTAATTACAGCGTATTGAAGTCCTATGCAGAAATCTGGCTGTGATGGGGACAGAGGACTCTTGAGAGGGTGACCACGTGGAAGTAAAAGCCAGAATCTGTCTTTCCAGCCCAGGGGAGGCTAGAAGGCACTAGACAAGCAGGAGGGGCTGGGATTGTGGCAGACCTGTGCCCTGAGCTGCTGAGCTATGGCTGAATTCTGGGCCCACAGTCACGCAGGGGCAAAATGAGCCTTGAAGTAATAGAAACTGCTTCTCCCCTGTGACAGCCATAAAGCTCCACAACCTCATTAGTTCTTTTAATCTCACACAGGAGAGTTAAGTGTGAGGTGTGCAAGGCAATACTGGGATCTGATCTCAATCAAGCTGTGGTCTGGGTCTGGCAATGAGAACAAACCAGCCTGGAGCCAAAGTGCACATTGGTTTTCCCCTAAAAGAGGATTTTGCAGACATCACAATCAGTTGCATCCGTTGATGAGCTACTTGCAAACAAATGACACTCCTGTGTTGCCCACCCTTCTGTATCCCCTGAGCGATGATCACTAGATGCATGACCGATATAAGCCCTCTTATAAAGTCTCCTCCACTAAAGTCCTGTGACAGATAAAAATCTTTGTGCTGCAGGATGTACAACAATGGTCAACTGCTTCAGGTTAGGGAAAAAATCAGGATATCACCTGTTATGGGGTGAAGGGAGTTAATCATCTGTTATGGGCCTTCTAGGGATGGAAGTCTGAGCTACGTGATCAGCTTCTGCCCACACAGGGACCACCTCGTGGCTGGACTGGCTACATGAGTTCATCTCACTCTTTGACATTGGCAGATGAACTCTCAAATCAAAGCAAAATTCTGTCTGTGGTCATATCTTCCAGTGGCTGATTAAAGTCATGTCCACACTGGAAGGCAGTCTGGTCTTCAGTTTTAAGGCAGGGTACACATTTACAACTTGATACCTACTCCTGAACTACTCTGTATCTACATATGAAAGGACACTGTCCTGGTGAAGCTGCATCCAGTTTCATTATGGCATCTACTAAACTGGGACATGTCAGTCTTATGAAATTCCACATGTCAAGTTATCTTGAAACTTTGAGCATGGATAGGCCCTAAGGAACTCCAGAGCTAGCACTGAAGCAGCCCATTTTATCTCCGCATTTAAAGAACTGCAGAGCAACGTGCAGGATGATTGGATAGAAGGTGGAGGAAGGAGAACCAGAGGCCACCTCTTTCTTATCTCACAGTCCTGTGACAGATTCCTGCAACCAGGATAGCTTATAAAATGACCTGCATTTGGCTTCTTGTTTCAATTGACCGTGATGTGCTTGCTCAAAGTGCCTTCTGGGGACCGGCTATTCCTACTTCTCCTTTTCTTCTTGACAGGGTGCAGAGAGAGCAGCTGGCTGCCATCTTCAGGCTCATGAAGGAAAAAAGTGACACATTTGGAGAGATGTCTGAAGGAGACATGAAGGAGCAGCTTAGACTGTATGATATATAACCGTGCAGCCAGTGGAGACTATGCCCAAAAGTCATCTTGGCCCTTATTATGCAGGACACTGGAGGCTGTAGTGCTATAAACGATAAACATGTTTTGGTAGTTATTTTGCAGTTCCAGTTTGTTTTGCAGATACATATATGTATTTAAAATACTTGAAATTTCTCACCCTTTTAATCTTTTTTTTAATTTTTTTTCCCCTTGAATAGCTATTGCGATATTTTCATCTCGTACAGAGAATTTTACCTCTTTCTGGCTGGGGCATATGTCTCAGTCACACAAAGCTGTTACACTTGCAATTTTTTTCTGGTCATGCTTTATAAAAATGAACTTTCAAACCTGGTCGTCTTTACCAGTTTGGTATCTGAAGAAAGCCAAAAATGACAGATATAAAATGGATGAAAATAATAAAATCATAGAATCACTTCAGGTTGGAAGGACCTAAGGAGGTCTGTAGTCCAACCTCTTGCTCAAAGCAGCATAAGCTACAAGACCAAGCCAGGTTACTCAGGACTTTATCCTGTTGGGTCTTGAAAACCTCCAAAGAGGGAGACTGCACAACCTCTCTTGGCAGAGGGGTTTCCAGCCCTACAGTCAGCAAACAAATAGCCAAAGGCATTAGCACTCGAATTAGAGGCGAGTTGCTGTCCCTATCTCCTTGGAAGGAATACTTCATCCTCCTTTGTGCCGGCTTTTTGAAACAAATCCAAGTCAGTTCCGGCTAACCTCGCTGAGCTCATCTTCACGGCTGAGAAAACAGCAGCTAAATTCAACCTGGAAACACAGACACCTCCTCACTTCTTGGCATGGTAAAAGTGCTACAGAAAGGTGGCTGGGTTTTTCACAAGGATGATTGTGTCCAACTCAGATCCTGTTCTCCTAATGTAAAAATGATGTGGGGAAACTAGATGCTTAGGAGGTCTCTGTGAATGTATCAAGTATTTTGAGCAGTCTTGACTAACCCTTGGGGGTTTGGATAGAGTAAATCAATGAGCATTCCTAATTTTAACTGAATGTCTTCTGGTGTATTTATCTCACCTATGAAATCCTGTTAAATAATTTATTATTGGAAAGGATTTTCTCAGTTTTAATAACTGATGACAAAAGGAGGCAAGGTTTTCTGACCCAGTTTTAGGGAATGATCTCTTAAGTGACTAGGCTTGCTTTATTTTGTGTAATCCTTTTGAGTCTGGAAAACTAAATATCTCATTATCTGGTCACTGTTTCCCAATACAGTATATTCTGTAACACCACACTATTTGGCTTTTAAGAATCATTTTATCTTCTAGTTGTTTTCATTTAGGTGAAGGCATTATTTATTATGAGATCAAGCTGGTTTTACTACCAGTCTTGATTTAATCTAAATTTAATGTCTGAAAATTACCTCTTCTTATTTGACATGAAAGAATTAAGGGGAAACAGGAGTCTCATGTGAAACATCATGCCAGCTTGCTCTGTCCCTAGGCCACAATTTCCTTTGTCAAGCTGTGCAAGGAGAGAAATGTAAAAAATGTGTAGAAGAGACTCCTCCCTAGTTCAAAACTGAAAGCAGGGTCTTTTACAAAGCTCTTCTTGAAAACAAGCAAAGGGGAGTTAAGGTTTAGTTGATTTTTAGTCTTTGTCTTGTAGGCTTCAAAGTTTATTTCCAAAATAATTTTATACTTCTTCATTTGCTTTTGGGCCTTCTCTGAATCGGAACATTTCTCCTCAAAATCCTCAGCTGCATATTATGCCAGCAATGGTGACGCTGAACAATGCAGAGCAGCTGGCATTAAACCTTGACGTTAAGATGCTGTTGGTTAACAGGGCAGAGGTAAAAGATGTGTCATTTATGAGGCCCAAATTTAAGAAGGAAACGAAGCTAATTAAAAAGCTTCTGCCCTAAACAAAGGGATACCTACATATAAAACACATGAGGTTTAGAAGGTGTGTTTGCACCGTGTGTGGTTGCAAGGCTGTAATAAAAAGGAGCCCGCTGAACATGCCTGTGTGAGTCTGTGGCTGGCATTGGAGAGGTGGCATCTGGTGCCGCTGCTGAGACCTCCAGCCCTGGGGTGACTCATGACTTGGCCAGCCGGGTTCTAATTTCCTTTACCCTCTGGGGCTCATCAATATTTATACAGGAAATTTCACCAGTTGCTATAGCAGGATCTCTCCTTCTGGGTACTGTCCTTCAGACACAACCAGCTGCCTTTCCTTGTCCTGGTGCAGGGCCACAAGGAACCGCTGTAGCCCTATGAAGGCAGGCCAGCCAGGTCCCAGGGCACACGGCCGGGGCCATCGGGGGAACCTTTCTCCCCCCTGGCAAGATCTGGGGCCGTCAACACGGGCAGGGAGATCCCAAATGGACGCTGAGGGGTATTTCAGGGCCCTTCACACCATGGAGGCCTGGTCTCCGCTGAGCCCCAGCCTCGGTGATGGCTCCTGCCCACGGCTATGGGGAAAGCAACCAGAGGACGAGGAGGCTGCGGTCTCCGTGGCCGCCAAGACCGGAGCCCGGAGTGGGCTGCCGCGAGTAGGCCCCCTGCTGTGGTCATCAGACGCGGGCAGCCACAGCCCGCCCGCCGTTGGACACGCATGTCCCCGCCGGCTCCCGTAAGGCAACGCAAACCGGAGCTG
>VXBJ01005845.1:1136107-1173066 GCA_013400055.1 Nycticryphes semicollaris
TGAACCCGTTGCCCTGCCGCGCGCATGCGTACTGCCTGGGCGGCAGGCGCTACGCGTGACGTCACGCCGCAGCCTGCCTGAGCGCGCATGCGCGGGGCGGGGCCGCGGGGCGGGGAGAAAGATGGCGGCGGGCATGGGAGCCGGTGCCGGCAGGGCACAGGATTATTGGGGCTACTTGAGAGGCTGGGGCGGCTCTCTGTCAGTGTCTGGCCGGCAGGCGCGGGGCTGAGAGCTCGGAGGGTGTCGTTAGGGTGCCTGTGAGGTGGGCTGCCCTGTGGGGCAGGTAGAGGGGCGAGGCCTTGCCATCCCTTCGTCAGCCAGTAGGCAGCCCGCCGGGCTCCGGCTTTGTGAGGCATCCAAGTTAACCTGTCTGTGCACTGATGGCTTTCACATGATATTTGGCCTGGCCCAACGTCCGTTGAGAGCTACAAAGATGATGAAGGGCATTTCCTCTCATAAGGAAAGGCTGAGAGACCTGGGTCTGTTTAGCCTGGGGAAGACTGAGAGGGGATCTTGCCAATGTTTATCAATATCTAAAGGTCAGGTGTCGAGAGGATGGGGCCAGACTTTTTGCAGTGTTGCCCAGTGGCAGGACAAAGGGCAGTGAGCACAAGCTCACACAGGAAATTCCATCTCGACACGAGGAAGAACTTCTTTAAACGTGCCAGAGCACTGGAACAGGCTGCCCAGAAAGGTTGTGGAGTCTCCCCTGGAGATACTCAAAATCCACCTGGATGCATTCCTGTTCAGTCTGTTTTAGGTGACCCTGCTTTGGCAGAGGGTTGGACTTCATGATCTCTGAAGGTCCCTTCCAAACCCAACCAGGTTGTGATGCAGTGAAGTCACCGGGATGTTTATTTCAGTGAGTTGAGAGTGGGAGTGCAGTGAGGTAAGCCAAGGTGACCATGATTTAAGCTGGTTTTTAGGAAGTCCGTGTTCAGTGATGGTCTTGGGATCTGCTTGTGCTGGCACCTTGGGAAGTGACTCTTCTGTCCCTCTAACAGTGCCCAAAGTAATGTGAAGTGTGTGCTGCTGCCCCCACTGGCATGCTTGGCAAGAATGGTTCATCAGAGATCTTAGCCAAGATATTTTGTAGCCACGTTTATTACTATGCTGTTATTTATGTATATTCCTGACATCCCACTAAATATGCTTTAGTGTAATCTAATGTTACGACTCTTGATCCTGCAGATAAGGAATAGATTGTGTTGTCTTGGTTTAATCTTGGGTAGATCAGAGAATGACAGTGATTTGTTCCACATCCTCAGTGTTATTGGACGTGTTTCGCTTCTCATTCAAGCTCAGGCAGTCTTTGAGCACCAGATCCAGGTTTTTAAAAGTCCGGAATGATTTAGTTAAGGAGCTTTAGTGGGTGGGGGAGGTGAAGACAAGGAAAAGAGAAAGCACAATTCCCCCTCACTGGTTCTGTAGATAGTTTTCATAGGAATTTCAGGTTTGGAGACTCTCTACAGAGCTTTTAAATGAGCTGTGTTGCATAGGTTGCCTCTGGAATTGTGAAACCTTATGCTTTGTGATGTGATAGCATCTCTTTTGTTCTCCAGAGCTGGTGTTAGCTATGTAAATTGGGCTCAGCCCAGTTCATTAGCAGTGTGGGCAAAGTGGATGGCGGTGCCAGCAGCATGAGGAATTTGTGCCAATGCAGTTGTCAAGTGTATCTGATAGAGAAGAGGTGGATTTCCACTCTCATTGCTTTTGAAGGAAATGGGAATAGTTATAAATGGGAAAGAGGGTGGCCCCATATGCACCATGAACCCTTTGCTTTTTGCACCTACAAGGTTATTTTCTGTCCTATGTTGCCTTCTGTGCTGTTAAGGGGAGAGAGGGGATTTTTGCCAGCTATTTCAAATATTTTAAATAAATTTCTCTGGGGCATTTCTCAGAATGAATCAAAGGCGAAGGTCCTCATTAATACCCACCAGAGAAGAACACAAAGGAGTTTCCAGACCAGCTTTGGAGTTATTAAAACACTAAAAAACCTTACTCCTTCCCACTCCCACCCCAGTCCCTCATGTCTCTAATCCCTGTATCTGGGCTACATGCATTTGACAGGGACTTAAATCCACAGCATCTGAATTTATAATAGACTGGGTTTATTCCCGTAAGAATAGTAGGAACAAGGGTCAAAAATTATGTTAGAGATAACAGTCCATTTTAAAGAATATCATATCCTCTGGGGAGTGAAATAGCCAGTTCTGTGGTTTGCAGGCTATAAGGAATTTATGTAGTAGCCAAGCAGTGAGTGTGTGGCATAGGTATCTCCTGTTTTAAGAAGGTAGCTTCGCCTTCATTATCACCCACACTTTTGTTGGTGAATCACATTTTGATAGAAGGACTGTATGAAAAGAGTCAAATCTCTATAAACCACTTTATATAGTAGCCTTTTCCGCCTGTGTTTCTCTGGAAGAATAAAATAGCCTCGGAGGTGGTGGAAAATGTACAGCGTTACCTTCTGTTTGTGGTAAGCGGCTGGTGTTCTGATTTAGTTTCCTTTCTCCAGTAAGATTAAAGCTTGTCTCACAAAGGTGAGTTTCTGTAGGGTTTTTGACATGTTTCGGGAATGTGATCTTTCTTGTGAGTCCTCTCGAAATGTCTAGTGAAGCAGCAGAGATTCCAATCTACAAGTACATGAAGCAGCACTTAGATGGTAAAAATTCCTAAAGATAAGCTGATCATATAATTTGATTTCTTGTGGGTGGTGTCCCTGCCCATGGCAAAGGGGTTGGAACGGGATGATCTTTAAGATCCCTTCCAACCCAAACCCTTCTATGATAAGCTCAGGAGATGAGGATGAAATGATAGTACCATAGATAGGGCCCTGGCTTTCTGCTAGGACAGGAACAGAGCAGAATGTGGAAGTCCTTGGGATTATTTTTTTTTAAACTTTAAATATAGCTATTGTGCTTCAAACACATCAGCCAACAGCTCTGGAATAGCAATGGGATGCTCCTTTTTGGTTTTTTGTTTTTTTTCTAGAGGGGAAAATCTCTTGTCTGAAGCAGTTTCTTAATTCCCAAAGTAGGTCAGGAACGCAGCCACTGAGATAGGAATGTGTAGTGAGTGAGTCATGGTGTGATGAGCTGTTGGGAATGCTGCGTACTGCTCGCTTTTGTTAACTGCTGAATTACACTGGGAACAATAAAACTAGCCAAGAGGAGTTATTGTGTAGTCTGTTTCATCTTCATTTGTCTCAAAGAAAGGGGATAATTAGTCTTGTTGTCCGTGAGAGGGTGGTGGTACACCTACTGTGAGGTTTGTGACTCTTTTCATACATTAAACCAAATTGTTAGGGGTGCGGCTATAGAAAGAGGTGAAACAGCCAACTCATGCCCTCCCGGGGAATCCGAAGCAGTCTCAACACAGCTCCAAAATTTGCTGTGCCAACTGAGCCGAACGCGGCAGGGGGGAGGTTGTGTGTCTTCTCCCTGTGGTCACGTGTGGGTTCTCTGCTGCGTGTCTGGCTGTGAGCTCGTTTCCAGTGGTAAAATCCAAGCGTGGGGTACGATGAGTCCTTACCTCCCTTGGGGTCAATTTTTCTGCCTCTCCAGTGGTTAAGAGGTTGCAGCCCTGGCACAAGGAAAGGTAGCCCTTAGTGAGTGATACTGGTGACAAAGCTGCCTGGTGCTAGAAAGTGCGGTTCTTTTTGGAGGTATTTTTTTTAACGCTCTCCTGAAACATCTCACCTTTTCTAACTTGCCAGGGCGAAGGTAAATGAAACCCTGAAGTGTTCAGAATGGGAAGAAAGTTCCTGTGCTGCATTTTCCATAGAAAAATGTAGGTAAACACGAGGTGATGGGAGAGGAAAAGTAAGTGCTGTCGATCCACTGGATGGTGCTGTTGTTTTATACAAACAGTAGAGAGGTCCTGCAGAGCTCAGACTTCAAGTACTGTTTTGCTTCAGAGAGAATTAAGACAGAGAATTAAGTGCACAGTCCTTTTCTCCTTAGCAAACCTTTCACAAATCCTGCACGATGTGATCCACCTGTTATCCAGCATTCCCCAGACTGGTTAAACTCAGCTTATACCTGCAGATGGGAAAGCTCATATTTTCTCAGTAATTCTTCCTGATCAGGGCCAGAATTTTTCTTAAAAATCTCATGTAAGCTTCCTTCGATCCCCTAGTCCCCAAAAGTCAAGCTTTGTTGTGGCTGCGGGATGAGTATTTGTTGGCTCAGCCAAGTGCCATGAGCTGGCTGAGAGTCGCTGGAGGATGAGCTTGTTTTCTGAGTTTGTGGTTTTACTTCATAGCGGGGAAGAGAAGACACATTCCTCCGAGGAAACCACCTTTTCAGAGGCCAAGACTTAAGTTTTAATTTTGTTTGCCTGCCATAGCATCAGGTCATGTAGCAGGAGATAAGATCTGAAGTAGGTATTTGCAAGTTACTTGACATTGTTTTAACATCCTTGTAACATTTTATTGTATTGTTTTGTAACTCTCTCTTAAAGATAGAGCTGTAATCCTTAGGAAGGAGAGGACTTTGTGGATCGTTGCCTCTGTCATTTGTCTTCCTTGTCAATACTTACAGCCTTTTATTGGAAAGGAAACAAATAACAGTAGCCTGTGTGAAATTGTTTTGCAGGCTCTGCCTATGACACAGGTTTTTGGCATTCTGCTACTGATAATGGATGGAAGTGGAAATTAACTCAAGATGCTGGTTTTAAGGAAATGGGAGAGTGGGAAAGGAAGTGGTGAAAGTGTTTAGTAAGTGAAGATGGCCACATTGGTTCAGTAGCTCTTCTAAAAGTTGAATTTTTAGTGTCTTCCAGCTTCACAGGGCTGTCTGTCAGCTTCGTTCCGTTTCCAGATACCCTCAATTCTGGTAGCAGAGGAGAACTTTGCAGAGAAAACTGTAGTGTGCTGGCAGTAGATGTTTCTGCCAGCCGTTGCTGGTGTGGGGAGTCTGGGTAGAAACCCCCTGTGTGATGGCAGTGGTTCAGCGCAGAGCATTGTGTTCTGTGTCCCTGGCAAGGCTTTGGTCAGCCCCCGTGCTCCTGCAGTGGCCACGTCCGAGCTGATCGAGGGCTAATCTGGTGGGACATGTGCATGGGGGTGACTAACCAGGGACTGGCTTCTACAACTCTGGGGGGAAAGCAGAGGTCAGAAGAGATAGTATCTTACTTTGAGCATGCCAGTGGTTCATCCCTGAAGCAAGTCCTGACTTCAGATGAAAACAGCATCAGATTTGTGCTGTAATTTCTCATTTTATTGTCAGCTGGTCTGGATTCAGGGTAGCAGTTCCCCATTGAAGCACAAAATCTTTCCAATCCCTCCTGCCACCCTGAATTGCCTTTAGCTGCCACTCCAATTGTGTGCAGCTTGTCATTTCATGTCAGCAAGGACCAGGTGTTTCATGCTGGAGGAGAGACATTAAAGCCCAGCAGGTAACAGAGATGACCGTGACCTTTTGAAGGAAGAGGGACTTACTGAAAGTGTGGCAGGGTGGATAAACCAGGACTGCCTGGGGAATGAGATTTGCAGGGAGGTGGAATGACTGACTGCCTGGGCTTGTCCCAGCGTCTGACGTTTGTCCTGAAAGTCGGAGCTACGTCTTTTGCAAAAATGGAGGAGTTCTAGTTTCTGGATACTTCCAAGATACTGGATATCCAGATACGTCTGGATACTTCACAAGTCTATGGAGTGAGAGCGGCTGAGAGAGACTCACACCTATTCATCTCTCAACTTTCTGTTTGGTTTGCCTTTTTGTTAGAAGATCTCCTCTGTGTGCGTTTACGCACTTCAGTTTCGATGGGCCATGGTAGATGTTGTCTGTTCCTCTTCCATGGCCTGGTTTTTGTTTGTTTTTCCATTGTGATGAGTTGGGATGAGTTACGCTGGGTGTTACCTGCGTATTAGCAATAGAAAGACCAGTGGAAACCAGATGGAGCAAATAGAAACCCCAGCTTTTCTCTGTATAGACTAGGCTGAAATTTCACACCCACACACTTAAATCAACTTTGTAGTGGCGAAGTTTCACTTTTGGCGTGAGCAATAAGGCTTTATTTCAGGCAGCACCACATGAAAATTGCAGGTTGGGTATTGCCTGTTCTTTCTCCTGTGTGGGCTGCATTTCTTTGTCCTGCCACAAAGGATTTGTGTGTCTCATCCACTGTCCTTGTGGCAGGATAGAGCTGTATGACCTCAGTGAAGAAGGGGAGTGCCACCCAGTGACCCTGAGACAGAATTCTGAAAACTTTGGGTTTTTTTTTTTGGGGGGGGGAGGGTAGGAGGGTGGGAATTTTATCTTTTCAAGCTGCCCATGAACACCCAAGAGTGTCGTGCCTCAGTCTTTCACTCTCGGTTTGCGTGATGACCATGAGGTTTTCAACAGCCCTGTGATTGCACTGGCAGAGCTGCCAGGGGATTGATGAGATGGTTCCCTAAAATGTCCCTGGGAAATTGCACACTGACCTACACACCTCTTCTGGTTTGTCTTTGGTGGTTGTTGGTTGGTTGGTTTGTATTTTTTTTTTTAAACTCAAGCCAGCACCATCGAGGTGGGAAGTTTTCTGGCTGTTTGATTTAATGCACCATTTGGGCACCTGGAAGATCCCCCTGAGATCTGCAAAGGGACTCTGGTCCTGAGCTTTTCCCCAGTATCTGTTCTCACAGGTGAACGTCTGCATCAGAGAGCCAAAACAAGGGGAGAAAATCTGATGTTAATGTGAGAATGTAGGTTATTGTAGCAGGGAGGAAATCCTGTGTGATACAGTCATACAAAGAAAACCCTGCTCCAGTGGCTGGTGCATCTGTGCCTTGACCATGGGCAAGTGCCTCCTGGGAAGCTTTCACCTCTGAAATGTTCTGCTGGGGACTCAGCGCAGTTGGGGCTGTGAAGATCCTGCTAAATGTGGTGTTAGCAAGTGGTTTCCTGTTTCGAGGGCTGAGAACTTGTGCAGATGAAATTTAGGATGGTCCCATTTCCCCTTTGCTATTTCCCCTGCAGTTCAGTGGTTGTCTCGGCAGAGATGCTGCCAGTTTACGAGAAGCCCTTTGCTCTGTGTTAGGATGCTAATGGAGCTGCTCCACTGCTGGTGCTGGTGGGGAGTGACATCTGCATTGCTGCAAAACTTGGGGTGCACAAGCAGAGAAAGTAGTGGACCTGTGTCAGTGCCCTTATACTGGTTTCCAGCTGAAGAGCTGTCTTGGGAAGCCCCTCCTTTCTCAGGGTCCTTCATGACCATGGTCTGTCATTGCAACTGAGTGACGTTGCCTGTCTGGGTGGGATCCCGTGGAGCTGTGGGAGCATCTTCTGCTCCCTCTGACTCCCACTGTCCCTTTTACCACCTCCTTCTATAGCTTTTTGTGGCAAATGGTTTCTTAGTAAAGGATGAGTTATCCTTGTTTTCACAGGGATATTGTGTCCTTGGGAATGATCTACATTGTGCATGACATTTTGATAATATTTATACTGGCAAGCCCAGTATGTGTGTTGATGTCCCTGCTCACCTTTCTGCAACGAGAGAGGAGGCAGACACCTTCTTGCTGATTGTATCAAAGTATGGTGGGCTTTACCCTGCCCTCTGCAGTCCCAGCAACTGACTTGGCTGAGAAAAAGTGATTATTTCTGTGTCTGGGGTGGCTCACACATGCAGACACTTGGGTTTTAGGATCTGGGAGCCCAAGAGCGATCCACCACATTGTCCTAAGGTGGGGTAACAGAGCTGTGATCCATGATCACCTCATACAAACCTTTTTTCTTTCTCTCTAAACAAATCTGCCAGAGGACAGGACATTCTTTTTCCTTCTTTGGGAACACAAAATATCACAAAATAGCCATGTGTACATCTAGTTTTGGAGGAAGAGGTGCTGGGGTACTGAGAGTGTGCTCCTGGGGTCACTTAGGTGATGGTGTGTTGTTTAAAGCCATGTTTCAGTGCATGTAGGAAGGGATGGTGTAAGGATGGTCAGTTCTTTGGCAGTTCTGTTCACCTTTTCTCTCTGCATCAATTCCACTTGACAGTGGCAGCACTGAAACAAAATCTGATGGCCTGGACTCTGCTCTGAGTCAAACCAGGTTAATAAAAGCGGTGACCAAGGGTTTGCAGGTAGGAGTTGACTCACTTTGGCCTGTGGGAAAACCTTGGTAGTGTTGGTGACCACCAAGCCTGTCTTGATTTTGGCATTTTGGGTGCAGTTAGCAGAGAGGGCAGGTAGGACAGGTATCTGTGACTGAGCATATCTCACCCAGAGTCCTCAGCACAAGATCAGGCAGCTTTGAGGTACCGTTTTTGTTGACTTTCCAGACCGGTGGTGCGCTTCAAAGTTAGGAGCAGATAAACTTGTGCCTGGGGTATGTACAGTGAACGGCCTTTTTAGTGAAGCATGCACTGTTTATTTATGCAGAAATATGACTCCGGGCTTCTGGTTTACTTGAAGTTGTAAGCCCAGACCTTGTCAAATGCTGATATTAAGAGACATGAGAGTCTGGCTGAATACAGTGTTCTACAGGGAGCAGTAAACAACTGAAGGAACTGGCCTTCTAGAAAAACTGTCTTGATGTTCAGCTGCAATCCCAAGGAACTAAACTGTTTTAGAAGATAACAGAGAACCTGAAGACTGCTCATGTGACAAGATGGGAATATGTTTTTTTTCCTGGATAGATCAGATAGCAAACCATGTGAAATTCCACGAGTAGGATGCCACCCATTTATCTTGAAAGTGAAAGAGACAACGTGTGTTTTGTAGAAGTGAGGAATGAGATAAAGGTAATTCTCAAAACAAAGTGTATTTTAGGGAGGATCTGAACTTCCATCCATGGAGCAGTGTAGTTATTTGAATGTGTTTGTGGGGCAATTGATATATCCAAATGTTTTTAATAGATTGACCTCCTGAGCTGCCACAGCATGGTGGCTTCGGCCATCAAGGTTCTGAGGACTCTGTGATGGAGCTACCAGTGCCTAGATGAAGCTGAAACCAGAAAGATATCCATGTAGCTCTGGGAGAGTGCAGAACTGTTGGCACCATCCTGGTCAAATCATGTGATTAACTGCCTTTTACCGCTCTGTCTCCTTTTTGTTTATTTCAGAGACCTTCTGTCTGGAAAAGTATGTGCTTCTGTAGCACAGCTGGTTTCATTCCTCTCAGCCTTTCAGTGTCAACTGAAGGAAACACAGTAAGGTAATTTGCAAGTGGTTTTTGGGTAAATTACATACCGTTTATAAGCCCAAGAACTTGTTATTTTGCTCTTTGATTCTCAGAGGGCTTTAGTGTGTGGTTTCACAGAATAGCACGTGTAGTTAAACCACCAGAAGAGTCATTTCCCACAGTCCTTAGAAAGTCATTAGAAAAATAGGGAACTCTCAGTATCCTTTTCTCTCTTGATTTTCTTTTTTTGTCTTTTTTTTTTGGTGTGTGCATTTACTCTTAAGATATTCTAGTATTCCAGTTAACTGGGCTTCTGTTTACTTACAGTTACAGTATCAAGGGGTAGATATGAACTCAAACACTGACCAAGCTGAAAGGGGTGCGTACCCTCAATAATGGTCAGCACCAACCAGCATCAGCTTGGAGTCACAGGTTTGGTTTAGATATTGCTCCAACTCGGAGCTGTGTGAGATGACCTTTTAAGATGTCTCTTCCAGCCTTTGTTGCTGTGGCTTTTCACGAAATTCTTTGTAGATGAATGGGTGGTGTCTCGGTGAGTGCAAAATCTCTGCGACAGGGAGGAGAGAGCTGTTCAGGGCAGGCAAGTGGGGATTAGCACAAGGGCTGGACGCTACCTGAATTTGATGTAATCCTGTTGTTAACAGCACAGCTTAGACTGTTCCTGTTGTAGGCCTGATTGTTCTCATTTGATAACTAAAAAATGGGGACACGTGGCTTGAGGTGCAAGCTGCAGAGCTAGGAACAAACACTCTCGGTGTGTGTCCTGCCCGACTTCTCTGTGCCATGCTTTGCACTAGAGTGAAAAGCCTGTCTTTGGGAAGCTCAGCTCATGGGAGGAAACAAATGATGTCATTGTGCAGTATTATTAGAAACAGACAGGAGTGTCCTTCCCAGAGATCTAAAGCCTGTGAGACAAACCCCGATTGAACAGATGCTAAGCAGCTCCTGGGGAACCAGGAGAGAATGGCATGCCCTTCCTGAGCGCCAGGATCTCACATTTCCACTACAATAGCACAGTGTGCCGTTCTCCTGCCCACCAGTTACTTTGCTTGGGGGTTTTCCCAGTATGAGGTTGATAGGTGTTGTGCAACTGGGGGTTGCAAAGAATTACCTTCTCTGCATGGCTGGCAAAAGCCTCTGCCGAGTTAATAGGAGGATGACGGAGATAAGTAGCACAGAACTCTCTAGGTATCTAAATGAAGAACTGTTAAATAGAAGACAATAGACAAAAGAGAGAGAAGGGAAAAGAAGTGTGTGCTTTCCAGCAGTAAATCCATCTTGCTGCTTCTCACAGGACGCTGTGGCTGTGCTACTTTTGCAGGTAAAAATGTGACTGCACTTCTCCAATGCATCTATCAGTCAGGAACAGAGAGGAAGGCACTGCAAGGCCACATTTTTTCCAAGTGTAAGTCAGGGACCACTCAAGAATCAGGCTTATATCTTGGGTTCATGCAGCACTTTTCACCCCAAAGGGTGCCAAATGGCACATTTGTCCTGCTTGATGTCAAGAGGGATGGTTTCTGATGTTGAGTCAATGAGAAGAGCATGGGAAAGATCAAGAAGTATTTAACTTCTGGCTCTAAAATTAGTGGACCCCCTCAGAGATGTGGTTCTGTAATTCATATCTGTGCAGACAGATTTTCGCAGACAGATGTGAAGTGCTGAGATAGCATGCCTGCATTTTTTGCCAGGGGTATGAAAAGGAATTTGGGCTTTGTTATTCTCATGTTCTTCTCTCTCTGTGGCACTAGAGGCTCTTGGAACTCTCCTTCTCTTGGCAGCTGCCAAGCACAGGAGCTGGAGAGGCTGCTTTTCTGATGGGGGCCATGGGTTTAATAAATTACCTCCTCACCTGTCTGCAGTAGTGCCCTGTTTGGGCAACAGCTGTCTGAGAGATTCCTAGTCAAGGATCAGAATATTTTCTTCCTTTCTATCAAATAGACTTTAAAGGGAAAAAAAAACCAACCCACAACCTGAATCAGCCCTGAAGTTGTGTCAGTTTTGTCAGCTCTGGGGTTCCTGCTGGGCTTCCTGCTGGGATGGTGCAGACAAAAGGCTATTGAGGGAGGCATTTGGATAAAGGACCCCTGGTTCTTTCCAGCCTCTGTAACTCCAGCTGATGTTTCCAGCCATTGTTGCTGGGAGAGTATTTTTATGTTTGGTTTTTTGGTTTGGTTTTTTTACATCTCTCAAATGAAGGGGCTCATTGGTCATCTCAGCTTTGTGTAGCTGAGGAAGGACTGCCAGGGGCAGAGCAATTTCAGTGTTGCATCTTAAGCAGGATGAGGTGAACAGTGAAGAGCTCAAGAAGCAGAAAAGCAGCATGATGGAAGGTTTGGTCTGCTTCATTTCCGTACAGAGAGGTTAACACCTATAGCTATGGCTGTAGGGAACATGCTCAGTAGCTGAATCATCATTGTGCTTGCAGAAGGAACTAAACCAAGTCCCAGTGATCAGAAGCTGCAATATGGCTAAATTCAGGGCATTTATACCACATCTCCCAGTGATTGCTCCAGGCAAGGACTTGTCCTGGTGCGTAGGAGCTGGCTGCAGGACCCTGCCTATGTTCCTATTACTGTATGGAAGAGAGAGAAATATTCCAGTTTAGACCCATTATCATCTGCTCTTACAACTTAGATTCAAGGCAGTTTCTTTATTGGGGCTTTAGCTGTGTGGGTCTGGGCCACCAACAAGACAAAACAGCACTAATGAAAAACCAACAAGTGTTCTATTCTCTGCAACTCTGCTGTGTGGACACTGAGGAGGTGCTTGCTAGCATTCAGCCGTGAAAGCTTCTGTCTCTTTCTCTCCTGAGGCGTTTCAGCCCATGGAGAACACGGACCAGTTGGTTCACTGAGTTCTTCCCCACCTCCTGGCACAGTTCTCTGAGGCTTTGCTCTGTGACAAAACTGTGGGATGCAAATGCATCAGTAAAAGAAGTGGGTCTTTTCCCTGATAAATACTGTTGTCTCTGGGTGTTTATTCAGAGTTTTTGAAAGAAGGTTTAGTGCAGAAGGGAGGGGACTTGCTGGAAAATGGTGTGTAATTAAGGCAAGCTTGGGAGTTGCTGGGCTGTCAGATTTTTTTGGTGAAAGCAAGACAAATAGCTGTGCAGAGTTTGCTCTTGTAATCACTTCCCTCCATCTCCCCCAACTCCTGGATTCCTAACCTGAAAGCATGTGCTTCTGAGGATGACTACTGAACTGGGAGGAGAAAACAAGAACCTAACATATTCAAGCCAAGCCTTTACTAACCCTGTGACCACCAAGCAATTGAATGCTGCAGGCAATGCCAGTCTTTTTCTCTCCCAGTTAAAACTTATGCAGTACTTCTGTCATCAAGTAATACAGCAAACAGGTCCAAACATCCCCAGTTTCATCACCAGGTCCTTATTCCACGGGCTTCCAGTCAAGTACTGGTTTGATATGTTGTGGATGTCACTGAAAGACAAGTTTGTCCTACAGTGGAGCTTGATCAATTCGTAGAACAGCTGTGTCCTTGTGATGCCCTGTTCTCCAACCCAGTCACGGGAGAGTGGAAAGCACGCACAGGGCACGGGCAGGTAAGCAAGGTGTGATACACAGCCCCCTGGAGAACGTGCACACAAATAAATCATTGGCATAGTTCAGACTCTAGCCAACACCCACAACACACACAGCCTAAGATGTGCTGGAGATAACGTTTGTTTATGAACAAAAAGCAGAAAGGAAAATCTGCCCTTTATCTGTTCAGGATGTAACTAAGGATGTAATTAAGTGGTTGTGGAATTAAATGGACTGTTAGAGATGGAGCAGAACTAACAGACAACCACCTTTGTTTGACGGTCCCAGGTGGAGTTTGCTTAAAAAAAAAAAAGAAAGAAAAGGGTTTTGTTTTCACAGCAATAAAGAATAGAAGTTCTGGTGTGAGCATTGATGTTGGTAGCTGGACACACTGAACATGGAGCAGCAGTGCTGGGCTTGGGGTCTTTGCACCGAGAGAAGCAGCATCTCCTGGGATTGCTGGAAGGATTGCCAGAGAAACATGGAAAACCTCTCCTTTGGAAAAGGAGGCTGGTGTTTGGCCTGTGGCCCTTTAGAGGTTGCCAACCCCTGTGTTAGAAGCAGCCTTCACTTATTATCTTCCTGTCAGTGGGCTGGGAGGCCTATGTATCCCAGGAATCATACTTCTTACGGAGATTTATAGGAGAGCAGCTCTGCTCTCGGCCTCAGTTTGCACCAGACCATCCCTGAGGAGCTAAAACACATCCCCATTTCCCAATCTGACCTGGTGCTTGAGCTAACCAGCCTGTCTGCCTGAGCTCTGACAGCTTCCAGCAGTGGAGGATGATGAAATAGCACTCCAAGGAAGTGGACAGCAGTACTCTAACTGGGGTTTTAGGTTTTCTTTTCTTAAACCACAAAGGTGAAAAGCTGTGTGTTGTGCATAGCAAGGCTGCTTTTGGCGAACGTGCTTGCCTGAGATTTGGGTATTCCCCCAAGCACAGTCTTTCCTGAACACTGAGTGCTACAGACGTTCTCCACAATTGCCAGCACAGTTCCTTAAAGTCAAGGAAAGCTCTTTTTCTGCTTGGAGGAATCTTGCTATCCCTTGTGGCTCTAGGTTTCACAGTAACGTTAGGTGGAGGAGGTTGAAGAAAAATGTTTGCTGCCTCTAGAATTTCCCTTTGGGATCCTAGTAACAAAAAAAAAAAAGCCTTGTAGTCACACACAAGCAGCTTCTTCCAAGCAGTATGCCTGAAAGCCTTAAAAGAAGAGGCTGAAATGAAGCCAGTGCTGTGTGTGGTGTGTATCAGGGCTCCGGGACTGATACTTCCCCCTCTAAGAACGTCCTGTTGGAGATCTTGTGGGCTCAGAGTTGCTACTTGCCTGCTGCATGCCCAGACCTGTCACCCACCTCTCTAGAATTGCCTGGAGCTAATGAGGGCTTCCCTGGAATATGGCAATACCTTTGGCTGATCCCTTTGTCAGTGCCTGTATCTCCTTTGATCCTAGACAAGGTTTGAGCAATAGTGAAAAGTTTCGCCGTAGGTGGAGGCAGGGTTTTACCCTGGATTAACAACCTCCCCTCATGTTTCTTCAAGGGCTTTTCAAACCTGTGTTACTGTTCCATTTTTCTCTCCTGGGTCCTCTGGTAACCCACTTAAACCCAGAGAGAGTAACTCATCAGGAAGTACAGGCACTAAAGAAATGCAGCTGCTGCTGAGCCTTGTACAGCTTTTTGCTGTGCTGTGTGGAGGGCTAGGATGTACCTGTGGAACTGGCTTTCCTGTAACTTGGAGCAAACAGCTTCAGTTCTCTGGGTAGTCAGTAGCAGTGTGAGTGCTGGCTTCTGAGATCTGTGACATTGTCATCAAAAACTTTTTGTACATCTGAACTTGATGTCTTCAAAGAGATGTGTGAAAGCAGCCTGCCTTATAAGAAGTTGTGTGCCCAGGTGGCCAAGAAACCCAATGGCATCCTGGCTTGTAGTAGAAATGGTGTGACCAGCAGAAGAAGGGAGGTGATTGTCCTCCTGTACTCAGCACTGGTGAGGCCACACCTTGAGTATTGTGTCCAGTTCTGGCACCTCAAGACAAGAGAGATGTCGAGGTGCTGGAGCGAGTGCAGGGGAGGGCAACAGAGCTGGTGAGGGGCCTGGAGAATAAATCTTATGAAGAGTGATTGAAGGAGCTGGGACTGTTTAATTTGAGGAAGAGGAGGCTGAGGGGAGACCTCATCACTCTCTACAACTACTTGGAAGGACGTTGTAGAGAGGTTGGTGCTGGTCTCACAGGGAATTAGCGATAGAACGGGAGGGAATGGCTTCAAGCTGCAACAGGGTAGGTTTAGGCTGAATCCTGAAAGAATTTTTCACAGAAAGGGTGATCAGACCCTGGAATAGGCTGCCCAGGGAGGGGGTTGAGTCCCGATCCCTGAATGTATTTAAGAGTTATTTGGATGTGGTGTTGGGTGATATGGCGTAGAGGAGAATCTTTGTAGAGTGGGGCTGATGGTTGGACTCGATGATCCCAAGCGTCTTTTCCAACCTGAATGTTTCTATGATTCTGTGATTCTAAGCAATATGACCATCTCCTCTTGAACTGTCAGGGCTAATAGTTAACAGCTCCCCATGAGTTAAAATCGCCTTTTGCTGTAGCATGGAAAACTGCATCTCTGGTACAGGCAAGTGTTTTGCTGGTGGTGATGTTCCTCTCTGCTAACTTTTCCTTCTGCTGGTGGGGAGATTTATTCTGGGCTGCCAGAGCTCAGTTTCCAGGCAGACCACTGACTGGCATCAAGAGGAGAGGATGAGAAACATATTGTGGAACTTGGGACGGGGAGGAAGATTGTCAGGTGCTGCCTGTCAATGAAAAGCAACGTATCCCAAGGTCTGAATATGCTCATGGCTCAAACCAAGGGTAGTGCAAACCCTTAGGGTTGCAGCAGAGATTCATTGCCCTTGGAGCCTTTCATGTGTACATGGCATTAGGGAAGCTTTCTTTTAACTGACGCTGGTCAAAGCCTGTACAAAACCCAAATAAGGGCAAAAAAGATTATTGAGGGATTGGAGCATTTCTCTGATGAGGAAAGGCTGAGAGAGCTGGGACTCTTTAGCCTGGAGAAGAGAAGGCTGAGGGGAGACCTTATTAATGCTCACAAGTATCTAAAGAGCGGGTTGAAGGAGGATGGAGATGGACTCTTTTCAGTGGTTTCTAGTGACAGGATGGGCACAAGCTGGAACATGGGAAATTCCATTCAAATAGGGGAAAAAACTTCTTTCTGGTGATGGTGGCAGAGCCCTAAAAGGGGCTGCTCAGGGAAGGTGTGGAGTCCCCTTGTCTGGAGATTTTCAAGCCCCACCTGGATGCAGCCCTGAGTGATGTGCTCTGGGCAATCCTACTTTAGCAGGGGAGTGGGACTGGATCTTCTCTAGAGGTCCCTTCCAACTCTGACAATTCCGTCAACTAGTGCACTGGCACTAAGGGCAGTAGCAGAGAAGGCAATTGCCTGTCTTTCCATGGTTACATGGAATAAAAATTCAGATATATTAGGTGCTTCCTTCAGAAACAAACTGAATTTCAAGGTGCTATTCTGTGGGGTTTACCAGGCTGATATAGTTCTTTTAAATCCTGCAGATAGCCACAGACTCAGATCCATCCATGCCCTGCTTTGGTGGTTGAGCTGTCGTCTCCTGACTGCTTGGTGATCCCTGTGAAGTGATGGAGCAAGGAGTTCAAAAGCCAAAAGTAAAAGACCAGTCCTAGAGCTGGTGCTGGAGGAAGCTTGACTTGAGAGGTCACAGAGGGGAGCAGCTGAAGAGCATATGTTGCTGCTGTCAGTGCAGGCAGCTCGGGCACTGAAGCGGCTCCTGAGCCAGCTGGGGAACCTGAGCTGCAGGCAGGCCTGCAATAGCAGGCTTGGATGCTGGTGGAGTTGGCATCCTTCAGACAAGCGAAATGCTGAAGTTTTTTCAGTTGGCCTAAAGGCAGGTCAGCGTTATTAGAGAGGGAGGGGACTGTCTGACCCTAAGCCCTGTCCTCTAATGCTTTACCCAAGCACTAACCTCCTTTCAACCCAAACTCCTCTGTTCTGTGGTGGATTTCCAAGGTCTTGTTTCAAAGCAATTTCACAAGTTAAAAGGGATGTGTATCTAGCCATCAGCTTTTGGGGGCACGGATTGCTTCTGGATTGGAGCTACAAGCAAGTACTGCATGAACAAGAAAATAAAGATCTGTTTAGGGTTATGCCAAGGATCTTGCCTGAGCCCTTGGGTGGGTGATGGTCTGCAAGCTAATTTCTTTGACTGTAACTATGGCTGCTGCCAGAATTCACACAAATGTTCTCAGTGATGCTTACACCAGATCAGAGGTGAAGAGTTTCCTTCTTACACTGGGCTTAACTCATTCAGGAAAATGTAGGGAACTTCGCATATTTGCTGTAAAAGATGTTTCTTTTCCAGCTCTGTGTCTGCCCTAAGCTTTGGATGATAGTGGCTTTGCGCTGTTTGCCTCTGGGTTTTTCTGAGAAATTGGATCTGTGTGCAGAGTGTCTGAGAATGTTGTGAGAGAGGGTGTGCACGTTATAGTAAGGGAGACCCGGCAAAAAGACCAGCCCACTCATTGAACACGCCTTTGGAAAGCACTGCCTGACGAGCACCTCTGGGCAGCAGCAGCAGTGGTGCCGCTGTTGCTCTCAGGGCATCTCATCATGTGGTTTTTCAGGAGAAGGCTTCCTAAAATTCCCAGAGCCCTCATTTGGCTCATTGTTTTAATAAACTTCTGCATTTTCATTGCTAATTTCAACTTCTTGTTTGGCTTGTTGCAGAAAAAGAATTTAAGGTAAGAGACCAGCTTCCTTGTGGTATGCGCTGTCGGGATAGAGGGCTTGTGCTCACTTTCCTTCTCTCTTTCTTTGTCTTTTCCACCCCAAACCTCACACTTCTGCTCTGAGTCAGATGATCGCTTTGCTCTAGCAGACCACATTGTGTTACAATCAAAGCACGGTGCTGGAAGATCCACCATCAAAAACTTGCTCCTGCTGGGCCACTAATTTCTAGTGTTTCCTTGTGAAGCAGTTTAAGAAAGCAGCTTTTGCGTTACTGATGCTACTTGTCCTCATACTTACTATTTAGTATTAAAATACTAATACTTAGTATTTAGCACTACATAGTATGTGCTTTTCCTGGTGGCTTCCAGAGGGACAACATTCAGCCCATTCAGCCCACACTGCATTGCTGGACATGGAATTTGGTGGGATTCCTTCGAATTTACAGTGAGTTTAGCATCTGATTCCTAATACAAATATGCTACGTACTGGGAGATCAATGTCATGCAGACATGGTCAAGATATATATTGGTTTTTGTATTAATGGTCAAGTAAATCCTACGAGAATGGGTGTGGAGAGAGTTGCAGTGTAGACTGCAGTGAAATGTCTCCAGCATTGTCCACAGGAAGCGGTTCCTTGCGTGAGTACAGCAGGTATCTGAGCCTTTCCTACCAAATATGTGGCTCTCTCGGGTGTTGGTGCCCTGTGCTGTGCGTAGGAAACATCCCTCCTCCCCAGCCTCCCCACCACCCCTCATGTGCTCCCAGTTCTCCCGATGAGCTCATCTGGCTTCTCTTTTGGGGGGGGGACAGGGGGGTTAGTTTTCAGCTGGACCTCTGTGGGCTGATGCTGTGGGGGCAGATGAGAGTGGTGAGGCTGGGAACATCTCTTCTGGAGGTGGCATCAGTTTAACTCAGCTCCAGAGACTTGAGACCATGCCTTGAGGACAGCTCGCAATTCGGAGAGGTTGGAATCTGCACAAGGGTGAAGGTGAAGAGAAGGGAAAAGCATAGGGAAGTGAAGTGAGTTGTCCTTGATCGTATAGAGATCTGGGGTGGAACTGGCTCTCCATGCCCAGCTGCTCGAAGCCATTCCATTCTGTTGTAGTTTCACGTAGTGGCAATGCCCATATTTCTGCAGGTTAAGTAAAACATGTCTAGGCATGAGCTGTGTGTGGTTATTTGTGTGTCAGTTCCATTTCCTTAACTTTTATATGCAACGTAAAATACACAAAGCAGCATTTTCATGGCTTTATACCGTATTTGCCCTGGGGTGTTGTAAATGCAGAGGAAGATGAGACTAAATATCATTGAGCTTCTTCAGTTTGCCAGCTGGACTCCAGAGCCTGAAATTTGATGAGCTGCTTTGACCAGTTGCCTTGCATTTAAAATGCTGGTCAGGAGAGCGGGATGGTGTGTGGGCAGGAGTGCCTGGCCCCGTGGGTCTGACTGCAGGGAGCAAGGTTTTGGATGTGAAGGGACATTTTGGTCTCTGTGCGTTGGGCACAGGATTTGAAGTTAAAGTGTAATAGAGCTCAGATGGAATCTGTGCCCTGCGAGACGGCAAGTACAGAAAGTCTGGGGCAGGGAGGGCTTCTCACCCTGTCCTGTTTCATTTGTTCTGTGCCCTTTAATTTCAAAATTTTAAACATCATCTTAAAAATGCAACAGAAAATCCTCCTGGGATTTCAGATCTGCCTGAGTTATTTTACCAAATTTCTCCTGACTTACAGTGTATATATAAAATCTTTCCTCTTCCCGGGCAGTAAACAGCAACGCAAGTTTATACGTGAAGCTCTGTGACAGAAAGCAACTATTGCATTCTTCATTCAGTCTGGCTGATGATTATGAGGCCACTGATCAGCCATTTGGCTTTTTCACTTTGATACAGTGTTGGAAAGGTTCAAGTATTTATCCGTTATGAAATATTTTTTAAAAGCTTCCTTAGTTGATGATTTCCGAGTCCCTTTAACGAAGGCCAGAGCACTCTGAGGCTTCAGCAGCAGTCAAGCTGTTATCTACAGCCTGCTGTCTGCAGAGGTGCTTTTTTTCCCCCCCTTTAACACCTGGGAAGCAATACACAGCTCTCTGAAACAAATGCGTCATGCACGGGGTGAGCCTAAGTGGGAAATCAGGCTGCTTCAGCTATGCTGGTTTATCCTGAAACGCTTTGCTGCACATAAAAAGCTCAGCTGCAGATATTTTTCACCTTCCTTTTTCCCATTCCAGCCTCCAGCCATGTGCCGGTAAGAATGAATGTCTGGGACAAAACCCCACCACTTCTGCCTTGTGTCTTTTTTTTTTTAATCTTTTTTTTTCTTTTTCTTTCTGGTTTTCAGCCCAGGCCCGTTGCAGGTGGCTCTTCTGCTGTTGGCAGCCGTATCTTCCTCTGACATCCTTGTACCTGCCTGTGCCTGTGAGTCAGGCAGCTGCAGGATCAGAGGTGATTGCTGAAAATGCAGAGATTTTAAATTTTTAAGCTCAAGAGAGTATTTTAGCAGCACCAAAGCACCTGTCTTAAGACACGGGTACCTGCTGGGTGTTGTGTGATGCCATTGTATTAGCTGGCCAAGGGGGAGGAGGAGAGGAGAAGGTGCCTTGTGGCCCCAAATGCTGGAGAAGTGATGTACGGTAAAAGAGTGAATTTTGCTTCTTATTAGACCTCCCTTACTGAATTCTGGAAGATTTTCCTGCTCTGTCGCTGAAGCTCTTGGCTTTGCTGGCAAAGGAGAGAGCCAGATGGTTGCCTCCATGGTGTGTGCCATGTTCTGAACTCAGGATCTTCCAGAACGGTCTCGCAGCGCCCTGGGGACATTGCCAGGGGTCCTGCCCAGTGCAGGGCCAAGCTGTCCCATGCTGGTTTGCAGTTACCACCAGTGGGGGATGTTCCATGAGCCAAGTGCTACAGAGGAGTGTGTAGCCCCTGGGATTTGCTTGCTGGGGAGATAAGCGGCATTAGGGCCAGAATGATGTGGGAAGTTGAACAACGCTTTGGTGGCAAAGTTGAAAACGGAATTGAATTGGTACAGCATCCTGCAGCAACTCTGTGGCAGTTGTCAAGGCAAGTCCTCTCAGCGTGGTGGTCATATGCAGTGGTTGCTGTGAAGAACAGAGAAGGATTTGTAGTCTAGAGAAATGGGCTGGAAGGAGTTCTGTATTAAATGGAAAGTGTGTGTGATGTGTCTGCTTTTCCTTTGGTTGCATTCAGGCAATTGAGCATTTTCCAGCGTGCCCCAGATGTGCTACAACTGGACACGCAAGAGCAACAGGGTTTAAACTCTTCTGATACTGGGAACTCAAGGAGGTTTTTAAAGGTGACTCTGGGGAGAGAAATCCCAAAACTCAAACAAGATGTGGTTGAGAGGACACCAAAATGGAAAGGAAAGGAGGAGCAGAAGAAAACAATGAAATCAGTTGCCGGAGTGGAGGAAGCCAAGGGGAACGTGACTGTGAAGCCACTCGCTAGTTTGGAGGGAATCAAGAAGACAACAGTGAAAAAAGTCCCTGGGGTGCAGGGAAACAAGGAGAAAACAACAGTGAGACCAGCCCCAGGGATGAAAGAAGCCAAGGGAAAGACAACAGTGAAACCACTTCCCAGAGTGGAGGGAGCCAGGAAGACAGCAACAGTGAAACCATCCTCTGGGGTGAAGGGAGCTCATGAAAACAACATATCCAAAGACGACACAAAGCCAAAAGAGCCTTCTGCACCTCTGAAGACTGTAACCTCTGTTCCTCAGGCTGCTGCAGCGACAGAAAAGAAGAAACTGAGGGCTGCTGACTTCAAATCTGAGCCACAGTGGGATTTCGAGGACAAGTACCTGCTGGACAACTCATCTCCACCATCGGTAGGTGTGATGACCATGTGTGTTCACCAAGAATGATGCCTCCTTGTTGACCTCCTTGTCTGCTGTCCCCTGGGCATTTGTGCCCTTTGCAGTTGAGGATGCTCTCCAAGCTGATAGGTCTCAACTCACTGGTATATGCAGCTGCTTCTGGGGACCCAGAGAGGGAGACCAGTTGACTCAGTTAGCCTGTCCAGTCCTCCACCATGCTCCAGTATGAGAGCTTACTGTCATTGCACACATTTCCATGGGCTCCTTTGAAAGTCAGCCTGAGCAGCCCTTTCTGGGGCTCAGGTGTATCAGAAGCTGGAGGGAATCTCTCTCCTTCTAGATGTGCTACAAGGTGGTCCCCCTCTTAGGTGCCTTGATATATTTCATAGGGGCCTGTGTGTCCTCTGTGACATGGCACCATAAGGTAAATAGAGTCACACCGGGTCTTGTGGTGCCCCCAGGCACTAAGTGGCAGTCTTCATACAGGTGTCCTGTTTCTCACCCGATCTCTTGGAAAACCGAGCATCCGCGTTCCTATGAAGACTCAGGTTTATGATCCCCAGAGTTGCCTTGATCTTTGCTTTATGCACCCCAGCCAAAGAAAACAGGCAAGGGTCACGGTGAGGAAGCAGGAATGGGAATGTCTCCAGGTGCCTGTTCACGCAAGCACGTACATACCACAGGAAGTCGAAAGCTTTGGCAGCGGTGACGCTTGTGCTGTGCTGGGCTGTGAAGAATAATGCTGGCAGTGATGGTGAGGAGGGTCTGAAGTGCACAGGAACGGAGCCTTTGTTAGTTGCTTGTGTTAAAGTCAAAATAAGGTCAAAGAGAAAGGGTTAGATGAGGCTTGGTAAGTGTGTATCTGCCCTGCTTTGGAGGCAGTGGGTGAGGACCGCTCCCACCTTTAAGGTTTTCTGTCAATATCGGCAAAAATTCAACTATGTGCATGTGTGCCCCATGGGAGAAATGATGGTTAAAAAGTTACATTTTTACTATTCTTGTGGTTTCTTATGGACGAGAAGGGGAGAGTATTTCCCAAGTGTTGCCAGTTCACCTTCCCCACACTTTATGTAGATGCTTCTAGTGGGCAGGCAAATTCTTTACCCATTCAGAGCTCCACACCTTGGGTGGTCCCAACACTCTGGGTTGCTGTCTAGGACTTTCTTGCTATGCATTGAACCATCATCACAGCAGAGCAAATAATTCATAACAGATCTGGCATTCAACGAGTCTTCCTTTGGTCGTCCTCTTTGCTAAAGAGGAACAACTGTGGGCCTGGTCTATTTTGGTAGAGGTGAAGGTGAGAATCTCGAATGATACAGTTGTGCCTGTCAAGGCAGTAGCACTTGCACAGTTTCAGCTTCAAAGTGTTTTTTTTACAGATCCCATTTGTTGGGAGTGTTGTTTCATAGGTTAGTTCTTACGATCATCTCTGCCTGTGGACATCCTATTACTGATGTGATCCACTGAAACATTAAGTCTGGTGCCCACCATCAGGTTGTCTTAACAGCCATGAAATTGAAAGCCTGTCTTTTTCTTTTCTGTTTTGCACTGAACTTTTATTCTGACCATGTTTTTCATCTTTCCTTTCTAGCTATGAGTATTCTGAATTAATTTAAAATTAAATTTGAGCATCTCATAATTGCTCAGGTCCCAGAACAGGGCCTTTAGGAAAGTCATAAGCCAGAGCAAAGTTCTCAGCAAGCAGGTGGAGCAAGTTGTGCACAATACTGTCTCGATCCCCCATCTGATGCTGATATCTCTTTGTAAAGCTTACACAGAGCAGTTTTCCCTGACACCCCTACTACTGGAAGGCTTGGACAGGCAGGTAACCTCTCTAGAGTGGGAAAGGTCTTTATGATACATGGGTGTAAGTGGCCTTTACACACTGCTCAGGGAGGAAGGAGGGTGTTGGATGGGAATGCTTGTTCTAGCTCAGTGGTCTTAGATGAGCCATTTACCTGTTTAAATTCTTGGTGCCACAATCTTCCACCATTGCCATGTGTCATTTTGGTGGCATTAGAGGGAATCTAGATGTTGTTCCAGGGGACTGCCAAGGCTGCAAGCACCATGTCATTCTGTTCAGACCTTTCCCAGTGGAGCAGGGACTACTCTTGGGAAAATTTAATTCTATTCCCCAACCCTAAGGAGCCCAGGGAGACATGCAGAGAGCAGAAGTAGAAGAACTGGGCTGATAAAAAGCCCTATGGTGAGTTTTGTTATTCTGATTGGTTTATTTTTGAGTTCTCTCTCCCTTTTGGCATTTATATGTTGTTCTCTGTTGCCCCTTCTGGCAGCGCAAGCCATTCTTTTGCATGTGCTCTTCTACATGGCATTGGGCCACTTGAGAGGAGCAGCTGGCCCCAAAGATACCTCTGTTATCCAAAGATCTGTGACTATTAAATGTGAAACTTGGCTGTTAAACGCTTGAGCTCACGCACTGGCCCAGGCTGACTAAATGGCAGCAGAAGGGTCTGGCAGACGATCCAGTCTGTGGTGCAGGATGTGCATCCTTCTTCTTGGGCTCCCTGTGGTCTCGAGGCACCCAGAATATGGGAGTGGGCGAATTGCATGGCTAAGAGTGCATATGCCATATGAGACAGTACTTCACCCCTCCTGCCCAGTGTTACTGCCTGTAGACACAGTGGGGTTTGGTCACCAGGATCCTGCTCATCATATGCCAGATGCTCTTGTCTTCTCATCTGATGAACACGTGCAGCTATCTCAGAAGGGCAGAGCAGGAGCTGGCACAGAAATGAGAGACAACAGGTCACAGCAGGAAGCTGAAAACATCCTCCCCTGTAACTGGGGCTGCAGAGCATCTGGATGTGCAGAGCAGCTGAGACTGGGGAAACCCCTTCTTCAGTAGGGAACAGAGGAGAAAATACACACAGAAGGATCTTGAGTGAAAATGTGGATCCAGACGTCATGTGTTGGGTCTCACTCCCAACCCTGATCCCCAATCCTGCAGAGAGAGGGAGTGACTAGAAGCGCTCCCAACTCCTTCATTTCCTACATGATCAGGCTTTTCCCTGTTTCCTCTGGTGTTGACCCATTCTAGTTGGGGCGGCACAAGAAGTACCAAGACTCAGACAGCACAAAGCACAGCCTGAGCAGGAAGGGAATGTCCCTGTCTCTGGACATGGAAGGTGCTGCAAGTGAAATGATGCCGACGTGAAACCCTCCACAATGTTATTCTGGCTGCATTCCTCTTGTGACAGCCAGAATGACGGCCTGCAACTGGGTAGTCATCCTCATCCCTTGCATAGCCCCCAGCTCAGCTGTGGAGCACACAGCAAGCCTTTGGCAGTGCAGTCTGGTGACTGCTGGGGACTTGTGGGTCTACCTGGTCTCCGGTTTTGTCTCTCGGTAGGTGTTTGTGGAAGTTGTCTAAGAAAGCAGACCCCGAATTGTCTCAGTGGGAATGCCATGCAGTGGAGTTGTTTGCTCTCCGTCTGCATGCACAGCCTGACTCTTGACAGCTGCAATGAGACCCCTCTTGTTAGAGAGGATAAGCTGGATTCCCCTCTCACGTTTCTCTATGATTCAACATTTATGGTGTTGAACGAGTTGTTCGCGTGCTTTCTCTTATCTTTAAAGGGAGTGATAATGGTGATCTGACATCATGTGTTCCTCAGTGTGTTTGTTCTCGTGCAGTCTGAGATCAGGACCTTGTGACATGTGTTGCCAACAATGACTGCTGGCCTTCCTTACCTGGCGTGTTTATATTAGACTAATTACAGGTATTAATTTTCATCATTTAATGATGCCTTAAGCCGGTAAATCATTTGAGCTTTGTAGGCCTGTTGTTCTGAAGAGGAAAGTCTCAGAGACCTGGAGTCACCCTGACTTCCTTTTAGATGACTTTCCACCAGCTATGTTGATATAGCGCTGAAATTATGCCTTGTGTACGTGATGATGGGGACACTGAAGGGGATGGCTGATGTACCACTGGAGTTCCTGTGCTGCTTTCCGATACTCTAACACAGGCACACGGGCACTGGTGGTCGCTCAGGTTTATCAGCTCCCTGCTCATCAGTCTTTTATTGTTTTCTTTTTGGTTTGGAAGACTTGCTCTGAATCGGTGAAGGCCAAAGCTGCCAAGTCTGACTGGTTGCGGGGTCTTTTCCTGCCCAACATCATGCTCTTCACAGACAAGAGATACTTCAATGACAGTGAGTGGAACCGCCTGGAGCATTTTGCACCTCCCTATGGCTTCATGGAGCTGAATTATTCATGTGAGTCCCTCAGGGCATGTCAGGATGGGACCACCAAACTCCCTATGTCCAGTAGCTGGATGTTTGCAACATCTCCATGACAAAGGCTAGAGGGATCTTGTGGTGGAAACTGTGGCAGTTTCACTCTGTCCATCCCAAAGCCTTCTGATGCTAACTCCCTACTGCATTTGCTTTACAGTAGTGAAGGAGGTCATGTCCCTGTTGCCCCCAAAACCCCACCAGCAGCTGCTTCTGGCCAACAGCAACAGCAGCACACCAACATGCATCAGTTGTGCCGTTGTGGGGAATGGAGGAATATTGAATAACTCTGGGATGGGCCAGGAGATTGACTCCCATGACTACGTCTTCCGGTAAGGCAGGCTTCCTTCTTAGAAGATACACAGCTCACTTATTCTGACTGGCAGGTCGTTACAGGTGGGTAACTTCACATCTTATAGTATTGCACTGACTCTGAAGTGCCAAAATAACTGATGCAGGAGGATATGAAAAACCAAAAAGGAATCGGAATGTTCCTAAACACCCAGGAAGAGTCTGGGTTCAAAAAGGAGCCATAAAGAGCCATCTGCAAAGCAGGGGGATGTGGCTCTCCAGCAGATCCAAAGGTGTAGCTCAAATGGGCCTAATATTCCCTTCCTCCAGACTAACACCGTCTTTTCCTTTTCAATGGTCACCTGCTAAGTCTGCTCCTCTGTTTGATTTCCATGGCCAGGGTGAGCGGGGCTGTAATCAAAGGTTACGAAAAAGATGTGGGAACAAAAACTTCCTTTTACGGATTCACAGCCTTCTCCCTGGTGTCCTCTCTCCAGATCTTGGGACACAGGGGGTTCAGCAACATCCCACGGGGACAAGTAAGTCCTGTTGATGCTGTATGCGTGCCTAGCTTTGATGGGATGCTCTTAGTCTGTGGCCTTCAGTTCCGATCTCGCCGTGCATGAGGAGCAAAGGGGCTTAGCTGGTGCTTTAGCATTAATTACCCTGGGTGAGGGAACCTGCGTTGGCTTGGCTTGGCTCGCAGTGAGTATTTGCAGTGGCAACTGCGTCAGTCCTACCTCAGCCCTTCAGGCTGTAGAAGTAGCTGCACGTTAAGTGTTGTCTCCACTGCTTCCATGAGATAGTTAAAAGTGCAGACTGAAGATGTGTGTCCAAGAGTCTCAGTGAGCCCAAATGTCTGCTTGCTTTTCATTTTTAGAGGAAGTGTCTCTCTTGTGCTGTTCTTTAACACTCACCTTTTTTTCTTAGCATGTCAGATACATTCACTTCCTGGAGGGAGCTAGAGACTATGAGTGGCTGAAGGCTCTTCTGCTGAACAAGAACATCAGGAAAGGATTCTTGGACGAGTACGTGTAAAACAAACTGGCCCTATCTGTACACCCTTTGGTTTGGAGCTTTCTGCTGGGCTCTCTTCCTCTCCCCAGTGCTCAGCCCTGCTGAATTGCAGGCCAGGGTAAAGCCAGGATAAAGCCTTCCTCCCTTTGCAAATTGGTCTGGAGAATGATCTTATTTTCTCCCCAGCTCTGAGCACTGCTGTAACAAATACCCCAGCCTCCCAGAAGTGGCTGATTTCAATGATGTGCGGCCAGAGCTTGGAGAAAGCTTTGTGGTCTTCTGAGATGACCACATCACGGAATTTCAGAGTTGGAAGGGACCTCTAGAGATCATCTAATCCAACTCCCCTGCCAAAGCAGCAGCAGCAGCACATGCTGTTGTCTTCCTTGGTGTCCGTTCATGGTGGCCTACTTGTGGATGAAGGCCTGGTCTCACTGATCCTTGTCTATACACACACATGCTTTTGATATTTCTGTCTCCTGTCGTTTATTCTCCTCCCTGCTCTCTTCCTCTGCAAAACACATGGGTTATGGAGGCTTTGTCATAATCTGGGAAGTGTTGCAGAATAACTTAACAGTGTTTGTGGTTCTCCTCTTATCACCAAGTGCATCAGGGCTGTTGCTTTCCAGCTGTGATGAAATCTAGGAGCTTGTCTTGAGTCTCCCCATTCCTGTCTTTAGGCGGAAGCCCCGGGAGAGATTCGATGAAGATTTCACAATGGACAAATACCTGGTGGTTCACCCTGATTTCCTCAGATACATGAAAAACAGGTGAGCTGGGTGTTATGTGCTCTAATGGGCTTATTTTTTTCTGACCAGCACCATCTCTGTCTCTGGGCTCTTTCCTCCCAGCTCAATCCCTTGTAGCTGCAGTTTGGCCACACCAGCAGACTGGGGGTAAGCTTCCTCAGTGTGCAGTCAGTTCAATTCTCTGTGGTGCTGCAGTGGATGTTAGTGGTGGGTGGACATCCCGTATCTGTGACCTAGAGAAGTGACATTTGTTGGACAATTTGGCTTTCTGCATCCAAAGGAGGTCTTCTGGGCAAATGATAACTATGGATGTGGGAAGAGTGTTGCCACAGTACCAGAACAGTGAATCTAGTTTGGGACCAACCTTTCATGTTGCCCTCCCTCCATATCACCTTGGAGGAAGGCTCTGTAACAGCTCTTCTCTCTCAAGATCCCTTCTTGATTCAGGAGGTTGGTTGTGCCTTCAAACATCATAATAGGCACTTCTTCAGTATTGCATTTTCCTGGCCTGGCTGCTCTTCTTCACCTCCCTAATCCTTTCCCAAGCCTGTCGGACACTGTCACTGTAAGATGTGCTAATTGTGGGCCACACGTGACCGAGAGACGTTGGAAGAAGAGCTCCTGTTGTGCCCTGCTTCGGCTGTGTTTACATTTCGGTCTCCTTGAGAGCTGAGTTATGCCTTCTCTGAGAGAAGGCAATTTGTGGTGCCAGATGGCTTGCACCTCTCTGCTTGTTCTGCCATCTCCCCTCTGACTTGGGTCCTTTCCAAAGGCAAGAAGGCTCAAATGCTGTTTTGTTTTGTTTTTGTTTTTTTTTCCTGGTGTGGACTTCTACCTTTCTAACAACTGCTGGCATAAAACACTGCAGCACCTGCTGAGTTTTGTGACCTCCCCCTCTGTACCTTTCCTACCTCTTGTTTCACTCCTAAGTGTGGATGAGGAGGAAGATATACCAGGAATCTTCAAAGCCATTTCTGTGCTGCAAGGCAAAGGACAGATTTAGAGTGAGCTTTAACATCCTAGATACTTTAATCCACCCCCTCTTTATCCCCACTGCCTCAACAGCTATCACTGCCATAAAGCTGGAGCAGAGCTGGGCTTAGGTTGTGGTGTAGGTGGTGGAGAATTCTAGGCTGGCCAGGTGCTTTACTGAGCACGCAGTGGTACCCACACACATGGACATACTCATGGCTGGTCTTAAATGCCTCCTGTGGCCACAAACTGCTGCAGGGAGGGAAAATGCCACACAAGCAACAGGGGGACAAGGTGTCCAGCTTGAACCACCTCACCCAGCAACTGCTCCATGCTTTCTTCTCTCCTGCTGCAGGTTTTTAAAATCTAAAACTCTGGAAAAGCCCTACTGGCGGCTGTACAGGCCAACAACGGGGGCCTTCTTGCTGCTAACTGCCCTCCATCTCTGTGACCGGGTAAGGACACTGTCTGGAAGGGGTGTAGGATGACAGGAGGAGCAAGGGTGGCTCTGGCCCTGCTTAATATCTGCCTTGAGGGTGTATGGGTTCTTTGTCAGTTGTGAGGGAGCAGATTGAAGACAAGAAAGACAGCCCCCAGTAATTCACATAGAGGTTGTGAAGCCTGCTGTGGCCTGAGAACCATCCCACCTCCCAGGGAGGCAATGAGAGGAGAGCAGGCTCTCTGGATCCAGCATCCACAGTCTGGTCCTTCTGGACCCACATGCATGGTCACTCAGAGGAGCCATGACTGGCATTCCTGTCCTGTGCTCCCTCCTTATTTGGGAGCTGTGTCATGTATTCCACTTCACTCCCTCTCTCCTTGGTCACTCTCCCCAGTGAGCCCTCCGTCTTTCCCAGGTGAATGCCTATGGCTACATCACGGAGGGTCATGAGAAGTACTCGGATCACTACTATGACAAGACCTGGAAACGTCTGATTTTCTACACTAACCATGACTTCAACCTGGAGAAGCAGGTGTGGAAAAAGCTTCACGACGAGAATATCATGAAGCTTTACCAGAGGTCGTGATTGCATTGCAAAGGCCATTGCCTGGGAAATCTCAATAACACCCTCACTGGGAACAGAAGAGGACCTCCAGAGCCACCATTAGCTCTGGACTTCCAGGCACATTTCATCCCCGCAAAGATATTTCCCTCTTTCAGAACCTTTATTCTCTCACACCGTTTCTACAGAAGTGCAAATGCTACAGAGCAGGAGAAGAACAGCAAGAAAATGCAGCATAGCAACGAAGTTGTCCCGTCTGGCCATGCTGCAAGACCATTGCTGATGGTTGTAGACACTGGTCTTGGGAGAGGAGCATCCAGGATAGGTCTGGGTAGCATGTGGTCCCGTGTCCTGCATCTTCATCCACGTTTTCTCCTTTTGCAAGGAGATACTCCTCAGACTGGGGCTATTTCTATTCTGGGTGGATCCTCTCCATTAGTGGTGCACATCTTGAAGCTGGGTGTGTTGTCTAAGGGAAGCTCCCTCTGCAGTCAGTGGATGGAGGTGGACCCACAGGTTCTGTCTCAGATTGACTTAATTCCTGGAGGTGCTGCTTCAGTCCTGCTCCCTGCAGATAAAATGGATGAACATTTACAGGTGACTTATTTGTGAGAGGAGCTCCCCTGGCTGCAGGACATGTGAATAAATAAATAAAATAAATGGCACTGCTTTGCCCAGGCTGATTTTTCACTGCAGCCCCGTGGGATGTGGTTATTGAGTGTGCATCCAAAGCAGTTGCTTAAAGGCTGAGATAGTGGATGATGAAGCCAGGAAAGGGCAGGAACTGAGCGTTAATGAGAACACCTGCGTCTGCAGGTGCTCTGCAGCTTGTGTGGGCACCCCTGAGCATTCCCTACTTGTTCACCTTGCTGTCACAGGGCAGGGATCAAAGCTGGCCAAACACCTCCCCAAGAAAGTGAGTAAACACCTGGAGAGTTTGTCCTTCTCCCAGCAACTGCTCTCTGGGCACAGAAAATGCTGGAGGCAAACAAGAGGAGCGCTGGATGTTTTCCCTGTGACAGTACACAGGTGAAATGCCCTTTCCAGTGTCCAGGCAGGTCCAGCCCATCTACCTGGGCTCATCAGCCTCTGGAGCCCAGCTGGATGCTAACTGGTCCCAGTGGACCTGCTCTGACTGTGAGTGGTTTTCCTTTTGTGCAGCATTTCTCTTGGGGGCAGCAGCGTCTCCAGGGACCCCCTGGGCTCCGAGGGAGGCATTTCAGCAGGGATTGTCAGCAGGGTTTGCCAGGCCTGATTTCCCTTGTCCCTTCTTAGCATGTGCTGCAGAGAGACCAAGCAGTTTGTCATGTCTCACCGAGCTTGTTTGCAAAGATCAACCCCTGACGTTGATGATCTATGTGAAGAATTCGGCTTATCTGGGAGAGGGTGTAGCCTACCTTTGGCAGCTCTACCCATACAAGCCCTGCAGCGTCCCTGGCAGAAGGGAGTCACCCAAAATGCTCTGTGGCTCTCTTGGTAGTGATGTATGTGAACACCAGACCCATGAGGAGCCACGGGATTTGGAGCAGACCAGAAATCCTTCCTGAGAGGGAAATGGCCTCTCCGTGAAGGGAAAGCCCGATGGAGCCAACTGAGGACAAATTCCTGCACCCAGGAACTCTGGACCCTGCTGGGAGGCTCTCTCTGCCCGGCACTCGCTCGCCTGGGCTCTTGGTGGGCAGCGAGGCAGCTTTGTTCCTTGGCCATGTGTTGGGCCATACCAAATTGCTGTGGGTTGCTTAGTGACCGGGTATTCTTCCTGCCTGAATAGGGCTTTTCTCTTCTGGAGAAGTTGGAAGAAGTTTCTCTTAGACGCTTTCCTTCCCCCCTCCTCCTCTTTTGTTTTCCTCTCCTTTGAGAAGTGGGATGGGTCTGAGTCCCGATGAGGGAGAGGAGAGGGGTGGCTGAGGAAGAAGCTTTGGAGATGGGCTGGCAGCCCCCAGCTCACGCTTTCCCCTGGCACCCAGCTCCTCTTTGCAGCTGAGGCTTCCCAGAGTCAGAGGAAGGAAACTTCCCAGGAGTCTTTCTTCACCTCTCCCTCCAGGCTGTCCCCTCAGCACAACTGCCATAATTTGGTGTTACCCAGAATAATCTTGGCTGGAGAAGGCCCTTTGCTGTGGTTTGGAGTTTCCCAGCAAGCTCAAAACTATGTTCTCTCTGGTCCCAGAAAAGCAGCTCTGCCCTGACAGTCCCTTTTGCCTCCTCACTTTGGTCCTGTTGTCCCCTGCACCAAGGCATCCTGTCCCACCATGGGCTGGCCGAGGTGCAGCACACACAGGGACACAGCTCCCGGAGCACAAATCCAGCTGTGTCCCACCAGAGCCACCTGACCTTGCAGCATTGGGTCTGGAGCAGCTGTGGGAAGTCAAGGACATGTGGAGGTGGCATTTCCCAGCCAGGATCCAGGGCTTGGGTGAGTCCCCCACTGGGTGTGCGTTCCAGGGCAAAAGTGGCAATGCCAGGCTCTGCCGGAGTAGCCCCAGCTTCCCCAGCATGGCTCAATAGTTGGTGCCATGGTGCAGGGCCACCCCAGATGTCCCCATCCAGCTCCTCATAGCTGGCAGGCCAGCAGCATTGTCCCAGTGCCACCAGGTGGCAGCTCCTGTTCAAGGACCTGTCAGGATCGTGCAATGTTTGGCACATCCAGGTTTGGCACAGGCCACGTCCGAGTGCCATGCCCTGCAGCTGCCTGTGTCGCACCAGACTGTTGTCTCCCAGTGTCCCTCACTTTGTAACACCCACCTTGCCCGTAGGGTTGATGGCCCAGGAGCTCCTTGGGGACACGTGTAGGAGAGCCTTGGCATACGTGACGTGGCACAGCACTGGAGGGACCAATGGCGGGACCAGATCCGGCATCCTGAGACATGCCTTGGGCACAGCGACTCCTCCTCCTGCATGGTCACAATACCCAGTGCCAGTGACCAGCAGCGCCTGTCCCTGCTGCCAGCCAGGAGCTCTGGGGTCAGATTTAAGCAGAGATGCCTGATTTGAGGAAGAAATACACGGCTGTGCTTCGGGGTGTCTGGAAGCTGCTGTAGAACCAGCCCTGCTTTTTTTGCGAAGCTGTCGGTGAGTACCACGAGTCGTTGGTACAGCCGTGCCCGACTCCTCCCTGGGTTCCCCAGGAGTTAACAGCCTCTAAATATTCCCTGCCAGGTTGTGGGAAAGAAATCCCCTCATCACACAGGAGCTCTCATGACGTCACCTTTCTGGCAGAGCTTCGAATCTTTTGTTTGGTTTCCACCTCTTTCCCTTTTGTGGTGTGGCTGCAGGTCTAGTAGAGGGAAGCAGGGCCCATGTCCTGCTGCACGTTCACAGGAACATAGTTCCATGGATGGAGGTAGGGCCAAAGCAGGAGGAAGAAGATGGATGGGACCTGACGGGACTTGCTGCAAGGGACAGGGATGCACGTTGGGGACAAGCAGGCAGTGCAGAGCCCATCCCATCCCCGCTTCTGGTCAACGCAGCCCTGCTTTCTGGAGCCTGAAAGGTTAGTTTGACCAGAAACGGGGATGAGATGGGGTCTGGACCGTCTCCTGGTGCTTGGGATGCCAAGACCAAACCCAGCGAGGTGACGGAGCCACTGTGTGCGCCCCACAAGGCTCCAAGGCAGCCTTGTGCCATGGTGGCACATCCATATTGTCACTTCTGTCTCTCTTTTTCCTAGGCAAGAAACTGAGGTGCAGAGCAGGCAGAGCTGGACACCAGTGCCCAGTTTCCCAGCATGGAATATGTGCTTCCTCCAGGTGCATCGGTCTCGAGCAGCCATGGCTGACCGGGTGCCCTGGGAGTGTAGCAGAGGTGTGTGCTGGCTCCAGGTCAGCACAAAAACCTTTCTGCTGGTGACCAGCCAGATGCTATTTACGTTCCCCAAGCAGAGAGAGGTTTGGGGGCAGGCCCTCAGTGCACAGGGGTGGGGAGGCTCATCCTCCTCACCTCCGCAGTGCTGTGGGGACCTTCGCTCTGTGTTGGGGATGTGGCAGCAGGGAAATCCAGTTGGACCAGAAAAACTATTGATAATAGGGGAGGGAGAATAAGATAAAAGAGCAGCCCATGGCTTTGTTGTGCAAAAACCACCAGATGACCTCAGAGGCTGATCTCTGGGTGTGGGACAGAGCCCTGCAGGCAAACAGCTACTGGGGGTAGCAGCAGCCCCTGGTTCCCAGCCAAGGGGCTGTGTCTGGGCTTCTCTGCTAGGCTGGGTGCCAAGACCCTGGGTGATGCAGGGCTTTCCCAGCTTGGCCTGCCCCAGCCTCTGGACTGGTAAATCCTGGAAAGACGCTGGCTGAGTCCTGGGGACATCCCAAGGCTCCCTCCATCCCTCCTATGGCAGCCATGCAACATCAGGTGGGGACCGCGCAGGCGGACAAGGGGCTGGCACCAACCCACGGTGTCCCCTCACCCCAGCTCTGTGCTCTGGGGACAGAGCCTGATCCCGTGGCTTTGAGGCTCCCCTGTTTCAGCAGATCTTAGGGATTCCTGCTCTGATGAGAACAGGGCAGGGTCAGTCCTCTTCTGCCCTGCCTGGTCCAGAGCAGCCAAGAGAAAGGCAGGCAGTAGTTTGTGTTGTGTTACTCTAATTTCAAAAAGATTTAGCCCAGCTCTGCACCCCTCCAGGGCATAACCCAGAGCCTTAGAGGTTGCCTCATGCCTGGCAGAGAGGGAATGGCCTTCAACCTGTGTGTTCAGTTTATCTTGCCCCCGGTCAATGGTGTCCAGGGCTGACCAACAGCTCTGCCATGCGCAGACATCTCTGGATAAGAGCCGGGCTGAGCCCCAGCAGTGCCCAGCTAACCTAAGCCACATGCTGCCACCACGTGTGAGGTCCTGACCTGCCACCACAGCCCATGGCTTGTCCCTACAACCTTCCTGCTTTTGCAAGGAGCAGGAGGGGACTAAAGGGTGTGTTTTTTCCTTGCTGTCCTGCCAGATTGGCACAAAGTTGGGGTATATCAGCTCAATTTGACAGCACAGCTGCACCCCTGAGCCACTTGCCCTACCCTGAAGGCAGAAAGGCAGAGCCCAGCACTTGGAGCTGCCATGGGGTGACGCTGAGCACAGCCCTGAGCATCTCTGGACTCGCAGCAGATGCTGCCACCATGCTGTCATCACATGGGTCCCCATGTCCAAGCATCCTCTGTGCAGTCACTTACCCTCTCACCTCCTGACTTCAGCTACAGTAACACCTAAAAATCTGAGCAAAGACAACAGGGGAACAGGGACAGCACCGCCCGGGCAGCGTTAGTGCAGGCAGGAGCTTTGCCTGGCCCCAGTTCCACAGGGGAATTGGCGAGAAGAGGTTTGGCCGAAGGCTCTCGCTTGCTCTCCCCACCCTGTCGGGAAGGGGCCGTGCGTGTCAGCCTCCCGAGACATCTGCTGACGAGTTTTTCATTAGGAGATGGCCTTGCCTCCACAGGCAGCCATATGGCCCTGCATTCTCCAGCGGGGCCAACGCAGCGCCGCGTTCCTGGGTCCAGACTTTGCATTTCAGGGAAATTTCCTACGAGCAGATTTTTGGCACGGTCTTAAATGCACCTCTGACCTCTGCTGAGCAAATTGGGATGTATAAATCCTCCAAGAGGTTTTTTGGAGATCTCTTTCTCCCAGCTGGATGGTTCATCATGGCAAGGACCACAAGACTTTCCTCCACCAACCTGTGGCCAAGAGCCAGCTGGTGCAAAATGTGCTTATTTTCTTCTCGCTCTCTCTAACCATGTGGATGGCTTGGGTTTTGTTTCCAAGAAGTAATCACTGGAATGAAAAGCCCAGGCTAAAAATGATAACTGCTGGTTTTCATTGTAATTTCTTTTGTGTTCTTTTCCTCATCTTTATTTGGCAACTATCACCCTAAAAGGTTTTCACACTTATTTAACTTCTAAATTAAGCACAACTTAATTTTGGGGTGTGGGCCAAAATGCATTGTAGCACAAAACAAGTAGAGCGGATGAACTGTGCTTCTCATTTTCACCCCTTTGATTTAAAAAAAAAAAAAAAGAAAAAGAAAGAAAAAAGAAAGCAGCAGTAGAAAACCATATATTGTGGAAACAGAAATGAGAGCCATGTGAAGAAAACAGCTCCTCCATCCCTCTGGGCAAATGCACCAAAGCTGCCACCCCACCAGTGTTTGAGTAATTGGGCCATAAATGTCTCCAAATGGCAAATTCCTGACTTTTTTCCAGGCCATTCGCTCCAGACCATCAGTTGTCCACCTCCAGGGCCAAGCCGTGCTATGTCTCTTGTGACTTGCTAGAACAGTTGGTAATAATTAGCCGTGATTAACGAAGGACCAGGGTTCCAGGGCACATGAGCTGGGGCGCAGAGAGGGAATCCATCGGGTCAGAGTGGACATGGTGGATCACTGAGTCATACTGGGTGGGGGCAGGCTCCAGGCTGGGACACCTTTGAGCAGGACCCCAGACTCTTGTACCCCCTCCGCTGGCCCTGAGTCTCTCCCAGCCTGTGCCAGTACCCCCAGGGGCTGGGAACAGGCTTTGCCTGGTGGATGCAGAGGCAAAAAGCATCAATCTCTCTGTCAGTACACCCTTGTTTTCTCTGAGCTGCCTTTTGCTACTGGGGTACGTGTTAACTCCCTCTTCCTGCCCTTCTTTTGTACTTTTTAGCTCCAGCTGGGCTTTAGACCCGATTTCATCCCTGTGTGTCCAAGAGATGATGCTCTGAGCTGTTCGTCCTGTGTTTTGCCTGCTCTCTCCTTCCCCAGGACCCTCCATGCCCAGAAGCCCTCCTGCCACCGTTCCCCAGCCACCATTGCAAGAGCAGGGCTTCTTCTCTGTAAGTTTTCTTTAAAATCAGCCTGGCCACCACCCCTTCCTGGTGACCCAGGTCCAATGTCCAGTCTCCCAGTGGGACGAGGCCAGCGCAACCACCACTGCCAGCTTTGGGTCACAGCCCTGCTCCCATGTTCACACCCAGACATTGCCACCCACGCATCCTGGGCACTTTGGGGGTGCCAGCACGGTGCTACCCCCCGCACAGCCAAAATTCCTGGAGGACCAGGGCTGGCAACTGGAGGACTTGCAGAAATGCAAGCAGGCTCCTATGAAATGTGGGTTTTTTTGCATTTATCTTCCTTTGAAGGAGCAGCATCACTGGAAACAACGTCTGTGCGGAAGGAGGGGGGGGCAGTTGGATCCAGGGGGGGACAAGAAGTGCTGGGGAAAACACCACCGTGAATACATCGGCCTGGAGGTGCACGGGTGGGACTCGGGAAGTTTGAGCCCCATTTTCTGGGTCTGAATAACGACAGGGGGTGCTTGGGCAAGGTCTGGGGGTGGGTGACACCCCGGGGTGACACATTGTGGGTGATCACAGAGCGGTGGGAGCAGGATCGAGGGTTTGGATGGAGCAGGGCTCGCCATCCTGCTACTCCCCGAGTCTGGTGGCTTCCTA
>VXBJ01005845.1:1174753-1222704 GCA_013400055.1 Nycticryphes semicollaris
CTTCCAAACTCCATGGGGCTGCAGCGGTTCCCAAACTCCAGCAATTTGCATCTCCACCTTCACAGTCTCTCGTCTGCCTTCCCTGTGTCCTCCAGCCTCCCCAAGCCCTTCCTGAGTCCCTCCAGTGCCAGGCAGGCGAGGGTGCTGGGATCCCCCAGAGAGCCCTGGGAAACATGGCTGAGTGGGCAGGGTGTGAGGGAGCCTCCTCTCCTCTGGGCGTCAGGAGTGCCCTGTGGGTGTCCATGGCTTCCATGCAGGGTGCTCCTGGGTGCCATTGATGTGACAGAGCCCAGCTGCCTGGGTGCTGCCCAGGAATGGAGGATTCTGTGGGGACCGGAGCCAGTCCTGCATAGGGTGATCTGAGCAAAACCAGATTTATGCTGGGAGTTGCTGGGGGTACAGCTGCCTGGGCTTCCTGGGCTCCAGGTGCTGTCTCGTCCCCAGCTGGGAGACAGGGGCTTCCCTTGCCCCTTCTCTGCCAGGCTTGTGGAGCAGGAATATCCCAAGCAGCCAGGGTGGAGATTGGCTGGACTAGCTCCCTGCAAAGAGTTTGACATCCATGAGAGGGGAAACTGAGGCCCAACAAGGGCAGCAGGACGTGCCCAAGAGTCCTGCTGGAGCTGGGAGTGGAAATTGGCCCTGGCACAGGGTCCATGGGCCATCCTGGGAGCAGGGTGTGGAGGAAACCCATGGAATGGGAGCTGGGTGTAGGTTCTCCCCACCACCGTGGCAGCCGCTGCCTAACCCTGCCTTGCCCCAGGCCTGGGTCCCCTGTCACAGAGCCAGCCCAGGCTCCTGCCCCACAGCCGATGGGACCGAGGGTCCCATCCTCTCATCCAGCCCCCAGAGAGGAACCCAGGGCAAGGTAACGGGGAACTGACCAGTTCTCTTGGGCTTCTCCTCTTGGCTTTAAACCAACTGATAAAGCCAGACCCAAACCGAGTCTTGCTCGCTCTGTTTCCCCATGTTTACAAACACACTGCCCCGTGATTGTGGTTTCTCCAGCCCGAAGTGTGCACCTGAAGGGATGGGCACTGCCTTGCCCACCCACATGGGTCCCAGTCCGCAGGTGACACCGGGACAGCTTCGCGTGGCTGATGCGCCATCACGGCTCCTGCTCTGCCCACCCGTTGGGGCTGAAAGGGGAGGGCTGGGGGTGCCCACCCGTTGCCACATTGTGGCAGGGAGGTAGGTTTGTGTGTGCATGTAGAGTTGTCTCCATACGGAATTGTGGAGTGATGAAGGATGTTAGGGAGGAAGCTGACCCCCTGCTGAACTGATGCTGGCTGCTGCCAGCACCAAACCACCTGAGGGCTAGATAGAATCACAACATGGTTTGGGTTGGAAAGGACTTTTTTCAAGGTCGTCTAGTCCAACCCCCCTGCCACAGGCAGGGACACCTCCCACTAGATCAGGTTGCTGAGAGCCCCATCCAGCCTGACTTGGAATGTTTTCAGGGATGGGGTATCCACCACCTCTCTGTGCAACCTGGGCCAGGGTCTCACCACCCTTAGCGTAAAAAATTTCTTCCTTATATCTAGCCTAAATCTTCCTTTTTTTTCGTTTAAAACTGTAATCGCTTGTTCTATCTCAACAGGCCCTGCTAAAAAGTCTGTCCCCATCTTTTTTATAACCTCCCTTTAAGTACTGCAAGGCCACAATAAGGCCTCTGGGAACCTTCTCTTCTCCAGGCTGAACAACCCCAATTCTCTCAGCCTGTCTTTACAGGAGAGGTGCTCCCTCTGAGCATCTTTGTGGCTTCCTCTGGACCTGCTCCAACAGGTCCATGACCTTCTGGTGTTGGGGCTGGAGGCAGCACTGCAGGGGGGTCTCCCCAGAGTGGAGCAGAGGGGTAGAATCCCCTCCCTCACCCTGCTGGCCACGCTGATTTTGATGCAAAGATACCCAATGCTAAGTCCCCCTCCAGTTCAACGCAAAGCTGGTGGCAGCAGTGAGGACTCTATGGGCAATGGGTGAAATGTCCCTGTCGCCGCAGATCTGGACACCCTGTGGCCAGTGGGGCTGCAGGGAGCCAAGTCCCCAGAGCCCTCAGGTTGGGCTGGGCACAGCCCCATCCCGCTCCTTGCCTTATCCATCTCTCTGGATCCCTGCCAGTGAGCTACTGGGACTGCTCCTGGCTTTTTCATTAGGGCAGATGGGATGAGCATGGAGCTGTGCCCAGCCTCACTGTGCCGCTCTGGCTCTGCACTGGGGGAAGATGCTTCCTGGAGCTCGGCCCTTTGCGGTGGGATGGAACAAATGGCTTCCGAGAGCGTGTCCATGTTGCTGCTTCGGCTCCTTCAAATGGCTCTGCAAGGCCCTGGGAGTGTTTGCGAGAGATAAGGCCAGAGTGTATGCTCACAAGGCTCATAGACGGTGTTATCTTACGGAAACGGGAGGAGGCCATGGACCAGAGACGTCATATTTGTGAATGCCACGGCAGTGAGGGAACGGACCCAGGCTTGGCTGGCCCCGCTGCTACAGCCAGTGCCCGCGCAGCCACCGGCCACTCCTTCCCCGGAGCCCCATTGTGCATCGGCCGGTCCTGGGAAGGGTTGTCATCTTCTGAGTCAACCAAGCATCACAAGGTGCTTCACCACATCCTGGCGGGTGACGTCAAAGCGTTTGGCTCCCCAACACACGTCTGAGCAGCTGTGGGGCAGGGAGGGTGGCCACCTCACACCCTTCCTGGCAGGGTTTGGGCAACGGGCACAGCCAGGATGGATGCCACGATGCTGATGCTGGGGAGGTGGCTGGGATGCGAGTGCAGTGAGGTGCTGATGCGCAGGTTGGCTTGATCAAGTCAGCACAAGCCCTGGAGATGAGCAAGTGCCACACACCGTGTCTGACCGTGGGTCCCAGTGCCCACTGAACCTCAGCAGGAGCCAACCTGCTGGACTACCTCTGCTCACCTCCCTCCAGCCACCCTGAGCCCCCTGCCCTGCCCTAGACACTCTGGCATCATCCTGGGTAGTTCAGAAAGGAGCATGGCACTCTCCCGCTGCCAGTGGCCGAGGTTTTGCCTTGTCCTGCAGGCACTGAGACAAGCTGGGGAGGGTAAAGGGAAGGGTCTGTACCAAGAAGCAAGGGTGGGAAAGCTTGGAGGACTAGATGGCCAAGAGATGTGCAGCTGGGGCTCGTGAGCCTGATGGGGAAGAGCTGAGGAGGCAGCAGGGCTGGGAGAAGCTGTTTGTGTGTGGCTCCTGGTCTGTAAGAGCTTGGATATGGTGTGAGAAGATAATGGCTTTTGAGATTTGGTGGTGGGTTGTGCTTCTGCGGCCAGAAAAAGGGTGGGTGGCCAAACCAGGGGCTTTTTGGTGTGTGGCTCCAGGGAGCTTGGTGCTTTGCAGGAGCTGGTTCTGGCCCTGGGTTTGGAGCAGGGAGGTTTCCTCAGTCCCTGGTCCATCATTCAGGTGCTGGTAACATCGATAAGCTCCTGCTCGTGAGGCACACGGGCTGGGGATCTCCTAGGCTGCGAGATGGAGGAAGCAAGCAGGGCTGGGAGAGCTAAGGTGACCACGTAATTGTGCACAGCTCTCCTCGTAGCTGCTGCGAGACTCTTGCATGGGTGAGCTCTGCTCTGACCGGCATGTGCTGCCTGTACCTGGCAGAGATGGGCTGAAAGAGCAGCCTCTGGCATATCCACAGGGTCTCATACAGCCTTTGGATGGCCTTTCCCAGCTGGAGTCTCGCTGTGCACTGCCAGGGTAGCTCCCGTCCGCAAGGCATCATGCAAGTTCGGTCAGGCTGGGTTTATTTAGATGCTCACAGTGGGAACAGCAGAGGAGCCCTGCAGAAAGCTGCAGCTCTGGCATCTCCCTGGGATGGCTCAGTCCCACCTTGGTGGACTCTTGTGGTGATTTGCTCTCCTTCCTCTTCCCAGCTCTGGTGCTCCTGGGATGAGCTGGTGGGCTGCAAGGGTACTTAGGGGCAGTGCCGTGCCCGACCCCTTTCTTCAGCTCTGGAGCCAGATCCGGTGGCAGCATGATGCCTCCTTGCACGTGTTTGAAGGGTAGGATGTGGCCGTGGGGCAGAGCTGTGCTGGGGACCTTGCCCTGGGCTGGAGTGTGTGTGTTTTAGATGGTGGGGTCTCTGCAGAGAAGCAGCTCTTGCTGGGAAGCTGCCTTTTTATGGGACACCGAGGCAAGACGTGCTGGCTCAATTTGAAAAGCTGCCCTGCTCCGCTGGTGGTACTCACAGGGGAGCCTTCACCCTTGGCACCCCCTGCCTGGAGCTGGCAGTGCTGGAACTAACGCCTGTGTGGCCCTGGCTCTCTCTCCACACCTGGGGAGATGCTCCAGTACCAGTGCCAGCACCAAGCAAGGCGCTGGACTCTCCTACCAAGTCATGCTGTACCCTCAGGGTGCCACAGAGCGAGGTTTGGGTGGCAAACAGGTCTGGATCCGCACCCAGGCAGGGCTGTGGGTGCTGTGGTGTTGATGGGGATCGTGGTGGGGATGGAAACCCAATGCCTGCTGCTCGGGGAGTGGGGGAGGAGGAAGAGCTCTGCTCCCCACCTGCCTCTACCTGTCCCCGGGCTCCCAAGCAGAGATCCTGTAACAAGGGGGCCCTTGTCTCCTCCACAATACCCCCCTTCTGGCCTGAGCACCTGCCGGCTGGGCTGGAGGCGGCGCCGGGAGAGGGGGGTGCTCTGAAGGGCCCTTCTGTGCAGGGATGAATGGGAGCCTGTTCCCCTCCGGTGGGCTCCCACCTCCTGCTCGCCAGGCTGTGACCCTGCCCGTCCCTGGCCCCCAGCCCCACATCCTTCCCTGAGAGGCCAGGTCTGCTCTGCCTCGCCCTGTGGGGCTCAGGGCACCCTGAGATGCTCAGGGTGGGAAGCCCTCTGTCTCTGTCCCCCAGTGCTAAATGGAGGATCAGGGCATGACCCAGCTGGCCCCAGGGCAAAGGGGGGGTCCTGTAGACCCCAAGAACCTCCAGATCTCTGGTGCCAGTTCCTACTCCACTGGAGCAAGTAAATGTGTCCTGCTGGCCTGCCCAGTTCTTCTCATCCCTGTACCCCTGGGCTCGGGAAGGGTGGAATGGTGGGAAGAGCTGGGGAGGTCTCGGCAGAGTCCCCCCGAGGCTGCAGGCTGGGCTGGGTGTGTTTTTTGGAACGTGATGACCGCTTTCTGCATAGACCCTGTATTTTGCAAATCTATGGCCCTTTGTGTGCAGATGAGGGTGGGTGGGTGGAGGCAGCGGTGGAGGGGATCTGAGTGGAGGTGACACAGTCCTGTCGCGTGGCTCTTGCAGGTGAGGGAGATGGCAGGGTGCCTTGGCTCACTGTCACACACACAGCTGATCCCCTACTGCCTTCTTTTCCCAGCCTGCTGCAGCCAGAGCCACTGCTCTTGGCTCCGCCAGGGACATCACACCGAGCTGGCAGCCGCAGATGGAACCCTGAGGGTGGCTCAGAGAGGTAAGGGTGGAAGGTGTGTGGAGCAGTTCTGGCATGAGCTGGGAGCCCCCTGCCCACTGTAGGGTTCCCCAGTGCCCAGGGGATGGATTTTTAACTCTGCTATATATTTCCCCCTTTCCAGTGGGCAGTACTTCAAGCCTTCCACTGAGCTGGAGGAGCCCAAGCCCAGCAAAAAGCAGGTAATCATTAGCACAGCGCTGCCATTGTCCCCAGTCCCCCTCCTTGCTGAGATTTGTTGGTTCAACATCTGTGTGGGGAAGCTGAGGAGGAGCAGCAGCATCTAGAAGGGGTTTCGTGTGTGTGTGTGTGCACGGAGGAGCATCCTCCTCCATCCATGCCCCTGGGTCTCCCCAGGCCACCCTGCTGTGGTTACAGTCCCTCCCTGAGCAACTCCTCAGTGTGGAGGCTGGAGCTAGCATCCAACCCCACAACACCTGGGCCACCAGCCTGGGCTGGAGACTCATGAGAACGAACCCAGGTTCCAGGAGGGACCAGTCCAGGAGGGACCGGGGCTGTTCCTGTACAGCAGAAGCCTTTAGTGGAGTGCCCACCCTAGAAGGTGCTGAATCTTTCATGGGGTTTATGCTCTCAGGTGACTCTGTAAGCTCTGGTCCTCCCAACCCTGGTAAGCTGAGTATCAAAGGGTGTTTTGCAGCAAGAAACTGAGGCATGAGGCAGTGCCCTGCCTGGGGGATGCAGCAGAACATGTAGTGGACAAGGAGCATTTCTGTTCCTGGGTTTGTCCTCTCCTTGGTGCCTGCTGAGGGGTGGAGATATCGGATGGAAGGTAGACCCAGGCTAGAGACTGAACTGAGGTCTTCCTTCCTCCCAGCTGAGCAGGTGTCCCCGCTCAGTGGTGGCCAGAGTAAAAGCAGACCCCAAGTTTGGGCAGATCTTCCGCTTCGACACCCCCGTGCTGATGTGGGACCAGCACTTCACCCTGGAGACCTGGGACAGGCTGAAGACACGACACGTCCCCTATGGCTGGCAAGGCTTGTCCCACACAGGTACGGACCCAACAGGGATGGGGGTGGCAGGAGAAAGGGCAGGGGGGTGATGGCAGGGTGTGGGGCAGCTTGAGGAGCCTGGGGAGCCCAGCTCCTCTGCTTGAAGACATGGGGCAGGCAGAGGAGCCAAGGACCTTGATCTCTTCCCACTCTTGTCTCTCAGGGCGCGGGGTGGAAGGGATGGCTCTGCAAACGCTGTTTGCTGCATCTTGTGACATTTTCCCCGAATAAAAGCTCCAGTGTGTGCATGATTATTAACTGGGACCGGAGGGGGTCGGACAACCCGCTCCATTGTTGTGGCTGGAGATTGTTTCCCTTCCCACCCAAAACCCACTTTCTGCTCTCTCTGGCAGCCGCTGGCTTCAGTCCCTGGGCTGGGAAGTACTGGGGACAGCGAGGGTGCGGGGCAAGACCGGTGGCATTTGCAAGGAGACATTGTCAGGAGGGGACATGGCCAGTGTGGGCAGCAGCACCCACAGGGCTGGGGCTGGAAGTGTCCAGATGTGTCCCCATGCCTTGCACAGCCTCAGGTGGCCACTGTTTGGGGCAGACTTAGGAAGGTGGGGGGCTGTGAGGGGGTGACACCAAGCTTGGGAGAGAAAGGACTGGCTGGTGTCCCCTCATCCCACCTGTAGTCTCCTCTCCTACATGAGGATGGCGTGAGCTTTCTTGCGTGCTGCTCCTGGATGTGTTCTTGTGCAAGCTTGTCTGTGCGTGCTGTTGCACACTTAAGCGTGCACGTGCTCACGTGGGCCGATACATGGCCTTTTCCCCGCTGACTGGCCCCATCCGACTGCTCCGTTCCAGTGGTGGGCAGCACCCTCCGGCTCCTCAACACCTCCGCCAACAAGCGCCTCTTCAACAGGGACGCCTTCCCCGGGAGCTGCGTCCGCTGCGCTGTGGTAGGCAATGGTGGCATCCTCAACGGCTCGCGGCAGGGCAAGGCCATCGACGCACACGACCTGGTCTTCAGGTGGGGACAGGCCCTGGGCAGGATGGGACCATTGGTGGTGGGGAGAGGCCAGCCCTGGACACACATCCTGCGTGTTTCCCACAGGCTTAACGGTGCCGTGATCAAAGGCTTTGAGGAGGACGTCGGGACCAAGATCTCCTTCTATGGCTTCACAGTGAACACCATGAAGAACTCCCTCATCGCCTACGAGGAGTACGGCTTCACCCAGATACCCCAGGCCAAGGTGAGACCCCAAGGGCTTGTCGGGAAGGTGACCCCAGATTGTCCTCTGAGGCTGGGCTTGCTCCCCCAACCTTCTCCCCATCTGAGGAACCCTCAGCCTTGCCCTGCTGGTGTCGGCAGTGCCCCAAAGCCCCTGCAAGTCCCACATCTGTGTCCCTGCTGCAGGACCTGAGGTACATCTTCATCCCCTCGGACATCCGTGACTATGTGATGCTGAAGTCAGCCATTCAGGGCAGCCCAGTCCCTGAGGGCTCGGACAAGGGGGACAAGTGAGTAGCCCCCCAAGATCCCCTCAGCACCTTTGGTTACTCACTGGAGGGAGCATGACCTCACCCCACATCTGTCCCTGGTGGGATAAACCCCAAGTAGCCCCAAGACTCCTCTGAGGTAAATTCTGCCCTTCTTGCCCCACTATAGGCCACAGAAGTATTTTGGACCAGAGGCATCTGCAAAGAAGTTCAAGCTGCTTCATCCTGATTTCTTGCAGTACCTGACAGCGAGGTGAGGATGATGACCATGGCTGCTGCTTGGCTCTGCTCCGAGCTGGGCACTAGAATGCCTACCTCCCACCACTGCTCTCTCAGTGCATCAAAGCTCGTTTCCAGTCCTCCCCAGACACCTCTGTCCTGCTCCCTGCAGACAGAGCAGAGGGCTTTGTCCCCCACCAGTCCCATTCACGGCAACACAGCTCCCGTCCTCTCCTGGCAGGGAGGCTCCCACAGCCTCACCATGCTCACCTCACCTCTCATTTCCCACAATGAATTAATTTGTGACTTAGCTTAACGGGAGTGGAGGTGGGGCCTGGAGGGATTGCCTTATTTCTACCTTGGGTTGGGGTGATTTCAAACCGCAGGTGGGTCCCTCTCAGCAACCTGCAGGCGAATGAGCTGAACTGTCGTAGCAGCCATCAGAGACTCCACACGAGCACTGCTTTTTTCACTCAGTACTCCTGCCTTATTGAGCCCAATTGGGTGAGGGCTGGATGGGTGCTGGGTGCTGCTGGGTCTGGTGCTGGGGACCAGGGTGTCCTGCCAGCCCTGAGCTCCCCGCCCCGACCAGCTGTGTCCCCTGGCAGGTTTCTGCGGTCAGAGCTCCTGAACACGCAGTACGGCTCACTCTACATGCCCAGCACCGGCGCCCTCATGCTCCTCACTGCGCTCCACACCTGCGACCAAGTAAGAGGCCTACAGGGCCACCTTCACCCTGGGCACCTCACGCTTTGGCTGCTGGGGCCTCGTGACTTACTGATCCTGGTGGGGACCAGCGTGTCCTCTTTGGCTGTCCTACATCTGCCATCCCCTGTCCCTGGAGGGGGTGGTGGTAGTGCGTGGACCACTTGTGGTGGAGCCCTGACCCTGTTTCTTGTCTCTGTCCCACCTCCCTCCCCCCAGGTCAGTGCCTATGGGTTCATCACCTCCAACTACGAGCAGTTCTCAGACCACTACTACGAGCTGGAGAAGAAGCCACTGGTGTTTTATGCCAACCATGACATGATGCTGGAGGCGGCGCTATGGAGGAGACTGCACCGAGCAGGGATCATTACCCTCTACCAGCGGTGAGGCTGGTTGGTTGCCCATGGGGGCAAATCCAAGGACTCCTGTGGTCCTTCTCTTTCCTGAAGGCCACCTTCTCCCAGCCCAAGGAGCAGGCCCTTCACACCGCAGCCAGTGGTGGTTTGATGGTCAGGGGCAAGGTGAAGCTGGTAGAGAAATGTTGCATTCCCTCAGGAAACTCCAACATTTCATGGCTCAGTGTGATTGAACGTGGCCTTTGGGGTGCCAAGAAGCACCAAGGCATGTGACTGTGACCTCCCAGCCCCACGAACATGGCTGGGAAGCACAGAAGGGGCTGGAAGAGGACGCTGGAGATATGTGTGTGTGTGGCAGCCTCTGGCTGGAAGAACGCCCTTCACCTTGCCCTCACACCCAAGCTCAAATGTTCATCACCGTGGTGGGACCATAAGCATGAGGAATCCTTGCATGGAGACAAGATCATCCAGAAGGTGGCATGTTTGAAGAACATCTCCCTTCCCGCCTGCAGAAAGCCTGAACTCTGGCCAGGTTGACGTGTGCCACATTCCAGAAGGTTCTGGTTGCCTCTGTGATTGGTGGTAAAGCCATCATCATGGTTGCCCTCTACTGTGACAGACACTCAGCCCACCCTGTTGTTTTCCCCTTCCTAGAACATGGTGTTTTCAAACAAGGAAGAGTTTAGACCCATCAGCCAAGGGCAGGGATACTGCAGCTCAGTTGGCCCACCAGAAACGTGGGTGGCCCTTGAACAGCCTGGAGATGGGAGCTGGCCCACAGCCCACTTGTGTGGTACTGGGTCTGCTGGGTGGGTTTTTCATGCACAGGGATTGCATGGTGCTCTCAACTTGCTTTGAGAAGGCAGCCCCGTGCCAGGTGGGTCAGGGGACCTGCTAGCTCGTTGGGTGGGCTTAAGCAATCATAATTCTTAATTATTTTCAACCCCAAAAATCCCTAGGGAGGTGAAGTCCTTGCACCCTTCAGCCATCCCAGGTCAGCCAGTGCTGCCATGGAAGACCTGCTGGGGAGGTCACTCTAGCTGGTGGTGGCCAGAGGGTTGCTGTGGCACAGCCGTGGGAGCCGTGTCACCGGAGACACTTCCCCACTTTGTGTAATTACATAATGAGTGATCATTTCCTTTTATGTCCATTTCTGTTGTTTTGGTGAAAGGGGTGGGAGCAAGACCCACCATGACACTCACAAACGTTTCCTGCAGCAGAGGAACTGTAGCAGTGAAGTCTCGACTGGTGAAGAGCCCCAGAGGTGTGGATGGGGACAGGAGAGGGGCTAAAGGGCGGAGATGGGCTGGCAGGGGGGGGGCTGGGTGCTAGAGCTCTGGGAGCAGCTCCCAGCACAGCCCTTTTTCCGCTTGGGATGCTGGTTTGCTGTGGGTCAGCTGGGGAGGAGCCATTTACTGGAAGAGACAGCCCAGCTGTGAGCCAGGGAACCTCAAACCCCCTGGAACTGCTTCCAGCCAGTTCAAATGAACATTATGAAGATTAGCCTCTAAGGCTGTTTCAGATGTAATCTCCAGGTTGGAGCCCATCTTGTGTTCCCAGATCTCAAATTAACCTTTGTTCACATCAGAGCCACCCCACAATGGTACCAAGGCAGCCTGTTAGGCCTGTTTTGTTTGTTGCTGGGTTTGTTTTTTTAAATTCAGGAGCGCTCAGCAAAACCTCCTTCATGACAAGAATGAGCCCGGTCCTCCCATCACCTCACCCAAGACAGCACCAAAACCTCCTCAAACCAGCTCTGGCACAGCCCTGGGTAGGTGACTTTGAACACAGCCACTGGCAGAACCTCCAAGCAGAGGGCAAAAAAAAGAACAGGTCTGCAAAGCGAGCACAAGCATCCTGCCAGGAACCCCCGTCCAGCCCGTGGGCAGAGCTGTTTGTGCACACAAGGAACCTCCACTCACACCCTCCCTTCCCTTTTCAAAAAAAGGAGGGTTTTTTTTTTTTCCAGCCAAGGGTGTAGCCCAGCCCTGGAGTTAAACATACTCCTTTTCAAGCCCTTACCAGACACAGAACCTGATGGCTCTTTTGCTGCCTCTCGCTTCTTCTCCCTTTCAGCTTCCGAGCACACCACTTAGAACCATTTCTGTCCCCAGTCCTGGCTTAGCCAGCAGTAGTTTTGTCCCACTGTTATCGTGACTTGCTTTTCTTCAACTTTCAGCGTCTTTAGGTTATCGTGGGGCAGCAGGTTTTGCTGTGAAGGGTAAGCTCACAACTGCCTGGATTTCAGAAAGCATTTTAACCCAAAAACTTTTCAACCCGCTCCAAGTTCTGCTCCAAGCAGACACAACTTTACCCCCAAAAAACCCCCAAAACCAAAAACACCACCACAAAACCCCAATTTCAACCTCTAAGATTTTCCATAACTTATTTTATTTTGGAACAGAAGAACGCAGAGAACCACTTTTTTCTTCCAGCCAGCTGTAGGTCAGGTCCTGGTGGAAAAAAGGTTAAGTGTCAGAGCAAAGCAACTGTCACCTGGGAAGTTCTTGGTTTGCCCTATTTCATTGAGGCTACAGATCTCAGGAGACAAAATCTTGCTCGCTCCCAAGCCAACGGCACCAGTACCCAAATCCTCTCTGGCTTTATTTTCCCAGCATGTGGTTGCAGCAACCTGAGCATCAAGAAGCCTGCAGTGACACACAGGTGGCTGTTTTACACCCTTCTGAATGACATCTCAGTGGTCACTTGCAAGACCCACTCCAAAACAATCTTCCCTCTGCTGCCTCTAGAGCTGGGAGATGCCCCAAAGCAATGCCGTAACTGCTTCCCTGACAACTTAAATCTGAAACAACTCCTGCCCCTCTCTTCTCAAACCCCTCAACAGCTTTTACTTTCCCTATTTACATCACCAGGCCACCTCTTCACTTTTTTCCCCTTACTCCTTGAAAGCCAAAAGCCCCACGTGCTCTTCCCCAGTGACTGATCCCACTTGGAACACAGCTCTACTGACAGAGCAACCAGTCAGCTACTGGTTCGCAGTGCCGTTCCCTCCCTTTTCGCACACCAACCTTCATTTCTTAAGGAAGTCCACTGTCGTCAAGTTTGGCGGCTCAGCCTGTCAGTGAATGTTACTGATCTTCTGCAAACAAATACAAATTCTGTTAAATAAAGCGTGAAATTATTTAGCAGAATTCAGCTGTCAGCTCCCCGGAGACAAAGTGCTGTTACGGCGTGTGTATTCAGTGACTGTACATCGAGCGAGATAAAAATGCATTTCTTATCTGCCCTTTAACCCGCCGCTGTGCCTCACTGTTTGGATACACAACTTAAAAGCTCTTCAGGGATCCAAACTTTGCTATGACAACAGCAGCCGGCGCTTTACGCTCTGTACTGGAGCCACGCTGTATCCGGGCTCCGGAGAGCTGGCTGCCAAACGGCTTCTGTCTGGGACAGCGCTGTGCTGGAGTCGCACACGGCAAGGGCAGGAGGAAAGGGAAGGGAGGCTGCTTTCACCCTGCTGGTGCCACTTTTGTCACCAGGGTAGGAGACACGCTAAGGGGACACACACAAGCCTCAGTGGACAGTTGTTTCTCCCTCATGGCTGAGTGCTCCGACAGGGATAACAGCACATCACAGGCTCAGCTCCTCTCCTGCCCTCGGCTACAGAAACTCTTGAAGTTCTACAGAATCACACACAGCAAAGACAGCCAGATGCTGCTGCTGACCAGTGTTCTTCCTGATGACTAGTATCTTTCCTGGGAAGCATTCAAAGACTATCTATTCTGTCAGCAGATAAGTCATACTGCCTACAGATCCGACATATAATTAATGAATTAAAACCGAGCAGCACGCAATATTGAAGTGTTCTCTTACCAGCCTGAAGCCCAGTTTAGCAGCTGCCCTCTTGCCAAAGCTGTCTTTGGGCCACAGCACAACCCCAGGATTCTGCAGGATGATTTCCTCCTAAATACAAGTTGCATTGACCACCATTAGCAACCTGACTTCAACTTGTCTGCTCATTCCTCCACCCCTTCTGACAAAAACCAGCGCTGGGTCACAGAGCAAGAATTAAAGAGAAGTTTTCCAGGTAATTTTTGTCTCACAAACTTAGCACACCAAGAAAAAGACAGAAGAACATGTTTGCCAGTGAGTTGCCTCAGAGAAAAGAAGCTTTGGGAGGTGAATGATATTGAAATCCTTGCTTGGGAAAAAAAAACAACATGATCTCTGGCACTTCAGTGGTTTAGACCCTTTTCAGCTGTTTCAAGCAGACATCTTCCTCATCATCATACAGAAACACCTTAATGCAACTCCCTCCTTGCACACAAGAATAATCTGTTCATTTGGGATGTAAATTGTCTATGGGTTTATGCATTTCAATGCATGGTAAGACAAACGCATCCCTTCTGGGGAAGGATTCTTTAGGGAGTGTCCTGTCTAAGATGTCCCTTTGGTGTCTGTGAACTGCACTTTCCCGCCCCCAGCAACCTGATCCGTTTGAAACTGTCCCAGAGCACCTCCAGAAAGGCAAACACAACAACTACTCTTTCACTAGCTCTATTTCTGTGTCAAATACAGTTATGAGACGAGCTGTGTCAAGTGTCTCCACAATGGGCTGTCATCCAATCCCTTCTACTTGCAATTCTTTCTGCTCTCGCTCATCTTTGATAACGCAGACAAGCAGGTGCTCTACCAGCCACCAACAGCAAAATTCCCCTTCATTCTGTGCTGCCTTTCAATTTGTGCTCCATGGCAGCAAAGGGCTGCACACTCAGGTGGCAGCTGCAACAAAGCTACAGCCTTGATTGCCTTAATTATACTAATCAAGCCGTTGGGCTTTTATATCCTGTCCCAGTAGCCTCAGGGACGCAGAAGGATATCATCTGACATGACTGAGTCTGTCATGATGAGACAGCCCAGCAAGAGGAGACAATTAAGACTGTGACAATACAAATGCTGATGTTTCTCACCATCGTGCAGCTGGTGTGGGCATCAGGTTCCCAAGCAGGTGAGTGTTTTTACCCTTGCTCGTGGCCAAGCCATGCTCTGAAACAGAGGAAAGGGACAGAGAGTTATTTCGTGTAGCAGACTGTTCTTCTACTTTTGTGTCTTTAAAGCTGAGCCTCAGAGTCATGTTTCTACAGAGGAAAGATGAATTTCAGACAGGGATAACTTTATCATCACTAGCTCAGCTTCCACAGCAGCCAAACCTGGACCACGTGGGGTCCATCCCAAAAGCTCAGGCCTGTTCCTGACTCTGGTTCGGGTGCTCCTCACGCCGGCAGCAACGACACTTGGGGACCAAGCGGGACGGGTAACGCTGGCTCGGCATAAACCCCCCCTCACCACTTACGGGGTGCTCTAGGGCTGCACCATCAGCCGACGCTAGGGCTGAGCGATACCAGCCGCTGTATTTAATACTCTCCCAGAATTAGTTAAGAATCAATACAAGCGTAATTAAAACATGATAACAGAGCATCCCGCGGGCCAGGCCGTGCTGTCAGGAGCAGCCCCCAGCACGGAGAAGGCCAGAGCCCCGTCTAGGCGGCGAGCAGGAGCCGCGGGGCCCAGCGCCGCCGGGCCTTGCCACCCACTATGGCGCGGGGGGACAACACCATTACATTCCCACAGGGAGACATCGAGGCCCCGCTGCACCCCTGTGGGCACCCACGACATCGCGCAAGAGTGTTCCGGTCCTCTCCCTGCCGTCCCCGCGCCGACCGGGGCCGCTGTGCCCGTGGATGACTGCCGATGGTAGCCAGCCCTACTCACCGCCCTCTCCCCGACCGCCATGCCGTCCCTAAGCCACCGTGGAGAAAGGAAGAGGGGCGGGTCGCGCGCGCCGGCTGCGCCCGCCAAGTCTCGCGAGAGGTGCGGGGGCTGATGGGAAGTGTAGTCCCCTCCCCTAGCGGCGGGACGCGGCCGCCATCGCTGGTCTTCCTCCACCCCGGCGACCTAGGGGTGTCTGGGGGATAGAGCGCCTTCTCCCCATCCTGTGCTGGCTGGAGATGCCAAATAAGAGGGAGGCAAAGTAATAGGGGTGTGTTGACCCTTCCAGAGGCTGCTTCTGTAGCTGTCACCTTGCTGAAGGGCTCAGCAGCTGCTGTAGGGAAGCCATGGAGGTGAACGGGGTCAGATTCATGGAATCCCGGAATGGTTTGAGTTGGAAGGGACCTTAAAGACCATCCAGTCCCACCCCTCTAAATCTCCCCTCTTCCAATCTGAAGCCATTACCCCTTGTCCTATTGCTACATGCCCTTTGTAAAAAGTCCTTCCCCAGCTTTCCTGTAGGCCCCCTTCAGCCCTGGTGATTGGGCCCAGGCTCTATACATGGAGATTTTGCACAATCAGTCTCCTCGTTAATTGCATTTTTTTCATTCTTCGTGTGCCCTGTTTACTAGTGAGACACGCGTGATTGGACTTAGCACGCTAAAAGCTTCAAAAGGCTTGAACAAGCATTAGCTCATGTAGGAAGGGGCACACTTCAAAAAGACAAATTAGCTGGAGATTGGGGAATGGTCAAAGATTAGTTAGTAAGTGTACGTACCGTGCTTTGAATATGTGATGCTTCCAGGGTATACTATGGTTGTCCTTTGCTGTTAAAAACTCAATGAAACCTATAGGGACCTGTTTAGCTTATGAACAATAACAAAGTGCAAATGGAACCAAGGTGGGGAGGATAAGAATAGCTAATATCCACTTTCTTGCCCCAAAGCTTTCTCCACCCTTGTGGTGAAAAGTGACTGAAAAGCAGACAAACCCGAGTCTGAAAGCGGAGAAGTCCAAGTACAGATGGAAGCTTCGTATTTAACATGTGTCACCTCTGAGAAGTGGGGGAGTCATGGTCCCTTGGGGTGTTTGAATTGGAAGCTCGTGGAAAGCTGCCTGGTTCCCCATAGCCATAGCAGGAGTGAGCTCCCTGTGCTGGTGGTGTACGGTGTGGTCAACTCCTCTGACCTGGTGGTCTGGACTTTTGCATCTGTGAAAGCAACACCTTGTGTTACCCGTTGGAGCAGAGCACTGTGAGCCGGAGGAAGCGCTGCCAGGCAGCTGAGTGTCTCTCTGCTCCCAGATTCCCTCCGAGGGCAGGGAGATGGCACCATGCTGCTGCCCACACCATCCCTATGCTCCAGGAGGCCCCTCTCCAGGCAAAGCAGTCAAGTTCCCAGGGAAAGGCACTGTGACTTCATGTTTATTTTTAGTGCCTGGATCCTCCTGGCCTTGCTTCTATTTTAGAACCTGATGGTTGTGGTTTGTTTTCTTTTAAATCTATGCTGTGGAGAAAAAGCCCAACTCACAAGTCCATTGCTCTCTGGAATGGCCCATATTGTTTCTTAAAAGTCTCTCAAAACACCAACATATTGCCAGAGACACTGTTTTTTTCTTTTTCTTTCTTTACAGTGGTGCAAGAAGGCTGTAAAGAGATGCCAACCTGCCGTTACAAATAAGCAGCTTCCAACACAAGTGGCTGACGACGAGGTCTTCCTTGGCCTTCTCTGTGTCCTCTGATACCTGCAGGAAGCATGGCAGATTGGGCAGGAGCCTAGCAGCAGCAGCAGCAGCAGCCTGCAGCCGATCCCATGCTCTGGTGAGATCTTCAGCACCTCCCTGCCCTGTGGGAGTCTGGAGTCTGTTGCATGGGCATTTGGCCTGGTGGGAAAGCGGGTGATGGTACAGGATGATAGTAATTAAAGCAGCCTTCATTGCAGTGGCCTTTGCTCTGTGGAGATGTGGCTGGCAATCTGCCTGCCTACTTTTAGCTTTTTGAATAAGTAAATACATTAAACCCTGCAACTGGAATTAGACCTTTAAGTCCCCAGGGGAGATAAGGTTTTTAAAAAGAAACAAAGCAACTAAACTTTGCCCAGGGGAGGATTTCAGATCCTGGAACAAGAGAAGATATAGACTCAGGTGTGCTGAGGGCTTTGCCATCATCTTGATTTTTTGGGTGGAAGCTGCTCAGACCATGGAGTAACTGTCTACTTCTGCCTATAAATGGATGAGCGCTGCAAGGTACCAACTAATGAGCCCACTCAACAATTAAGTGCTCAGGAGAATAGCATGAACGAAGTGAGCAGTAGGTTGGCTGCCATTATTAATGGGTGCGGGGCATGGATAAAATTTCCAAGCATATTTTAGAGGCTGGATGACCCTGGATGAAGGGAGATGGTCGTCCATGGCCATGCTTGCTTAGATCTCTCTAACTTCGAACCGAGTTTTCTCGTCAGTTCCCTTTAGAGGGCGTCCATGTCACACACATCTTCGGAGTGCGAACTTCACCCGGGAGCTGCAGTACAAGGCAGAGCCTCCCAGAGGTCAGCAGAACATGGTGGTTCTTCCGAAGTGTCTGTGAACCTTACTAGGGTTGCAAAGGGAGTCACGGTCTGGTTTGAACAGTTCTGGTTGAACATATTCTCCTTCCTCAGGCAGTTGCAATGCTGTCCCAAAGGCAATTAGCACATAATTCTGATAGATTTCCTGTGGCCCATCTCCATCAGTATTTTCTTGTTCCAGTCTTTGAAATTACTTCTGTTTAGCTATTAAAAGGGCATAGAGATCTTCTACATGTGGATGTTTAGGTGTTGCTCTCAACTTTGTGACGGAGAATCTGGAGGAGATTTCTTCTTCCAGCAAATCATATGTGATATTAAGCCCCTATCTTTCTGCTTTCTCAATGTGCTTCAGTATCTGTCCTGCAAAGCCACAGCAATACCTTCTACAAAAAAAGTCTGAGCTGTGCAATAGGATATTTGGTTGTCCCTAGAGCAGATAACAGGAGAATGAGCAGAATATGTGACAGAGAAGGGAAAGGCGGAAAGACAAACAGAAATCCATGACAGAATCTCTCCAACTTCAGCTGGGCTTTGATCCCACACTTAAATTGAAGGACAAGATCTCCTCCCAGTTTCCCACCCATCTCCCCTCTTGGCTGCCTCTAAGTCCCTCCAGTGAGAAACTCCCCGTGTTACTGACAGCAACTTCATTTCCTTTTGGTACCCCCCTCTGCCTGTCCCAGTCCCACCCTGCAGACAGGGTTCCACAATGCCTGGAGAAACAAAGCATCCATTCATCCAGAGCTGCCCTGCTGTGGTTATCATCTTCAACATATGGCCGGGGGAAGAAACCAGGGTATTTGAAGACATTAAAAAGCGAGTTCCCCCATTAATAACTGTGTCTGGCAGGCACCAGCCCCCTGCATGGCTTGAATATAGGAAGCACGAGGAGATACTGAGTTGCAGGGGGTGGCTGGGTTGATGCTTGTCTCTGTTACATGCGCTGCCTGCACAGCGGTGCACAAAGAACCCTCCCCTGGGGTACAGCTGGAGATCACTGGCTGGTATTTCAGGTGCCAGACTTCTGAGAGAAAAGATCTGTAGTGTTAAAAAAAAAAGCCTGCCACGAGGTCCCAGATCCTGGTGTCTGCTGCTTCAAATCAGTCCCAAGAAACACAAGAGAGACACTTTGGAGCTCAGTAGCAGACAGACAACATCTTCCCACACAGGACAAGGCACACTGTGGATGAAATGTCCTTCCCTTCTCCCAGCTGCAGAGCTCTTAAGCTTCCATTTAATGTTAATTACATGCTTAAACCTGTTCCTCCTCAGCACGTCCTGTGTGCTTACGTAGAATTTTAGCAGGCTCAGAAATGCTTTGCTATGACTGAGACCTGTCTAAAGCCTGAACCTTGTACACTGAATTACAAGATTTCATTTTACAGAATATCTCTGCAATCAAGGGATGGCCTTTCTGTGAGCATGGTGGTATCTGCAGGCAGGGCTACGGTACGGATTCCTGCAGGTGGAGAAGCAAAAAGGTTCTCTTTTCTCTTCCCGGTGGTGCTGAACGGCAGAAGAAGTGGCATCTTCAGCCACTGACTTGATCACTTCTGATGTCCCAGCTAGGCCAAGTGACCGTCTTGTCGAAGCAAGCCAGATTGCATTCACAGCTTCCTTCTTTGGAGGAGCTGATCAGAACAGAGAGCACACAACAAACTGTTCTGATCGCAGTGTGTGCATGGTTAAAACCTGGGGCCAGACATATGCACTTGTTGAACAATAGTAGTAGGAATCCAGCTTCTTCACGGATGAATATGTTTGGTTGAAATATACATCCTCCGAGCATACCCGGAGATGGAAGATGTGTACAGCTACTCAAATGCACTCAAAAATGGTGGTGAAAACTTAATGCTACAAGGCTAGTGAAACTAGGAGTAACATTTTTATCACAGAAGCTCCTTAAAGCCAAGCTACATTAAAAAAATTACCAGGAACTGAGAGTTGACCTTGCTTTGGCCAAAGAGATGGATCCCCTCTATTTTCTGTGTCTGCCTAAGAGATTAGAAGCATGGTAAGCAGAAAGGGAGTGAGCTGGTGTAAAAATATCCAGGCAATATTAATGAGGAACTTCTCAGGTCCTCTTTTATGACAAACAGAGTCTTTCTGTTTGCCTGGATTACTCGGCCAGGCAGCCTTTGCTTCAGTCAAACCAATCTGCACTGTCATATAAGCAATATTTCTTCGGTCGAGCTTAGATGCAAGGAGTATGCCAGGCATGCAAGGAGCAAACAAGCATATTCTTGGGGAGTAATTAGCATAAGCTGCACTGAGGTCAAGCTGTTGTGTCAGAGCACAATACAAATTGCCAACATTTCTTCCTACTGGAGACTGAGAATGGAGAGTTGCAGATGCTGTATCTCTGGCTCACCTCTTGCTTCCCATCGTTTATACCAGGAGGAGGAGATAATTGTTTTGAGGTACTTTCAAGAATAGCATCTCGGCTACGTTCGTCGCTTACTGGGAAAGAATGTGTTTAAATAATGAAAGGTCACATTATTTCAGGTCCCGGTGGGTAATTTTTCTTGCCCTTATGCAGGGAAAGCAGGGCAAATGCCTAATTTGACCCAGTTCAGAGTGGTAAACTGAGGTCTCACTAGATTACAGAGGGCAAGTTTCTCCTGCTGCCTGTAAGAAGATCTGTTGAGGGCAGCCTCCAGGTGACATCCCCTTGTGGGAGCCCTGCTGCAGGGCATCAGACCAAGAGTCATCCAGACCAATGTCATTTTTCCAAGAGATGTCCCAAATGGATTCCTAGGAAAGTGCAAGAGCAGGGTGGTTACATGTGATACATCTCCCAGTAACCTATCAGCCATTTGAGGGGTGCGACCTTCAAGACCCAGATGGTGGTTCGGCCCCTCCACTAACGGGTTTGAAATCTCTGGGATGGAGATTTCAGTAACTTTCTTTTCCATGAACTTGCCCAGTCCTCGTGTGAAGCTGTAACAGCCATTCCCTCCAGTGGGGGGGACTTGCACAGGTCAGCTTGTGTTGTGAGAGCAACTGTCTTCCTTTCGTTTCTTCCATGTCTGGCTCCTGTTATTTTTTTATGATGGCCTCAAGTTCTTGTACAGGAAGAGACCATGGATGGTCCTGCCTGTGTGGGCAGAACTTGTGGATCCACTTACCCTTCCCTTCTCTTCAGGCCCCCAAGTCTGATCTCTTCAGAATAGTTCAAAGAGGGAGGGTAGCATTGTTTTAAACCACAAGTTTCCTAGAGAATGGGATCTATCCACTTGCAGATGGCTTTTATGGTCTCTAAAGCCTCCCGTGGATTAGCCCACCGTTGACTGTATAAACATTTTCTCTATCCCACATCCTGCTTCCACAGCTTGTCTTGTACTTGCTTCTCCATCCTTTTCGCTCAGTCCAAACATCCTGCAGCTCTCCTCAACAGCCTTCCTCACTCCTTTTCTCCCCAGCCTCTGCCAGGTTGCAAATAAAACTCAATCAACCCAAGATGACCCCCACATTCTTGGAGACCTGTCCATTTTAACTACCGAGACATGTGCTGCTGCTTTGCTGTTGACCTAACGCTTCTGCTGTGGCGTAAAGGTCGGTCTGTCTTCAGTTATCTCTCCCCCTGCACATTTTGAGTGCTCTCCCTGTCTCCCTTCAGCTGTCATCGCGAGCAGCCTTGCTGCTGAAGGAGGTGGGCGGGAGAACACGCACCGCGGGGATATGGCTGATCTTCCCTAGCACTTGTGCTCAGGGATGGGAGAACTCAGCCACTGCCACTGCATCCTCTCCCACCTCTCCCTTGCCACCTCAGGTGGAGAAAATCCCACCATGGCTGCCCAACACCAGCACCAGTGTGTGAGCTCTGGGGTTTAGGGAGTGCTGCTGGGGAGTTTTGGGGGTTGGGGGGTGGGGTTATGTGACAGGAGCTGGACATACACCCCTTTATCTAGCAAACCAGGGGCTGCACTCCCTGGCATTCCTCCTGCAGACACACAGCAGAGCCTGTGGAGAGGGAGCTGCTCCATGCTCCATCTCACTGGTCTCTAGGTGACCCCATTCCCTGGAAGCTGGTGTGGGGGGGGGCACAGCTGAGGTTTAGGGGAGTTTCTGGGGGTTCCTTCTGCTAGACCAGCAGTGGGAGAGGCAATCGTAGGCAATCAGACTAATTGATTACCCTGATCAATTACTGAGGATCAGGGTAATCTGTGGTTATCCTGGGGGTAACCAGGGCAGTGGTGCTCAAATGTCTCAAACCACAGTACCTGATTTACCAGAAGTTGTGTGTGAAGTGCTGCTGACTTGGAGCAGCTGGTAAAAAACTGAAAACAATCCCCCCCCTCCCTTCCCAAATCATTATTTAAACAGTATAAAGGTCTCTGTAAATGTTTAAAACAACAACATGGTTGGGAGGGGAAGGAGGAAAGACAAACAAGTTTGCTGTTTCAGCTTTGCAGAAACAGATCTTAATTTTTTGGCAGGGTTTTATTCATCCAGTGGATCCCAGCTGCCAACATGCTTTGCAAGGCTCCAAATTCATAATCGTTTCCCTAACATCTTTCTCCAAGAGGCTGCAGTTTGGCACAGGCACCACCTTTGATGTCTGCGTTTGGCCACCACCTCATGCCGTAGGAGCCCAGTTCATGGCCAGGGCATCTCTGTTAAGAGTCAATGGCTGTGAGTGCTCCTGATGGTGTTTTTCTTTCGCAGATTTAAAGTTTATGGTGGTTAAAACTCAGCAGGAGCCAGGGAGCTCAGAGGAACAAGATGCTGCAGGCTGGCTGATCCTGGGGTACCTTCCCTGCGTGTGAACAGGGCAGGAATCAGAAGACCCTCTTTCCCCTGAGCATCTCTCTCAGGAGATGGGGGCTGCCAGTTCCCAGCCCACTGCCCCTCCTTCCTCATCTGCCTTGGTAGTGCTGACAGCACCTGGTGCATTACCACAGCAGAAACTCTCTGTAATTCCTGTTTAAATACCACAGCTGGCAACATGACTTTAACTAAATCAGCATTTTCCTGTTGAAGAGCTGGAGCTGTATCCTTGTTTTGGCTCCAGGCTGAGCGGGACTTGGTCTGAAGCTCTGGGTATCAGAGGTTGCCCTCCAGTCTCCATGTGGATCTGATGCTCTGGGTCCCAGATCCTGAATCAGGACCATCATCTGTGTGAGATCTCAGGAGGAGGGGGCTATCCTTCTCAGCATGGAAGAGGCTTTGGGCTGGGAAAATGAGGGTGCACCTGTGAGGAGGACATATGAGAGCAAGGTCCGTGAGGAGCCCAGGAGGACTGTATTCCCCCACCAACCTGCCCGAGGTTTCAGCTGGGTACCAGCCCCCACTTAGGGCTCGTTTCTGCCCAGTCTCACCTGCTCTGCTCCTGTTCAACCTTGTGTTAGCCCTGGTCTCCCTCCAGCCCAATCCTGCTCAGCCCTATGTGAGCTGTGGGGTATATATCACCTTAGTGTTCATAGCTGAGTAGCTGCTTTTTGCTGTGGGTTGCTTTAGCTGGTGTGTGCAATATGTATTGCTATAGAAATGTGTTCTGATCTGCTGTATTTGCTCTACCTTCTCTAGGATGATGCTCCTGCTTCAGCTGTTCAGTCTGACAATGGTGCTGAGCAGTGATCTGAAGACGCTGTTTCCAGAGAAGCTCTAATACCTGTTGGGTGGCTTAAGAAGCTGGCCTCACTGCTACTGGCTTGTGCGTGGTTGTGCCTGCATGCAGATATGGGAGGGAAGATGTGTATAGTGGTTCATCCTACAGCCAGTTCCAGCCTTGCTGTTGCTGCTTCTGTTGCTGGAAGATTCAAAGCAGAAAGACTGAGCCTAGCTGTGCTGTCTTAGCTCTTGAGCAGGGCTCCTTCTGCTGCCTGGGGCTTCATGTGGTTTGGTAGGGGAAAGCCCAGATATTCCTTTCAGCCAAAGCCTGAAGAGTGATGTGAGGGACTGGCCTGCTTCTGTGCTGTCCTGCCTCTCTGAAGTCCTGTTCTGGTCAAATCAGTAACTGCCCACAGACAGTGCCAGGAAAAGCTGTTGCTGGGGTCTCTGTTGCTTTTCCACCTCCAGCCAGCTCCTATGTAGAACCTACACTGAGATAAAAGAGACTGACACAGCATGAAACCTTCCTCCTCTTCAGCAGATGGTGTTTGCGACGGTGGACTTTGCTTGTGTTGTTATAACAGAACGGCCTGGTCTAGCCACGAAACGGAAGGAGAAGCTGCATTCTAGTCTTGCTGAGACTGGCTTGCTGTGTTAACCTGGCCTGAAAGCCTGGGTCACAAATAAACTCTTGCTTTTTCAAGGATGAGACTCTTCTGCCATTCAAGTTAAAGTGTTCTCATGACTTGCCTGCAGTCCCTCCGCAGCATTCATGGCAATCTTCTGGGACTTTTAATGGCTGAGGATGTGACGTGTGTTGCAATGTGAACTTCAAGTTACCTTCACAGGAAACTTAAATGCATCTTAACTGGGGTTAACCTGGTGTTATTGCCTAAGGCTGTAGCAGAGCAGTGTTACATCTCTCCTAGTTGTGAACTTTATACGCTTCACGCCTAAAATTTTTCACAGTCGGGGAAACAGTGCCCCTACTTGAGTGAACCACTGAGATGGTGTGAATTATTGGCTGATACTGCTGACTGAGCCTTTTCCAGTGTATCCTGATTAATAGATGCGCCGAGAAGGTGAAGCTGAACCTCCATCAGGCCCGTTGCTGTCAGACTGAGAGTGCTGAGTATTAAAATTCAATGTACTTTCAAGATTAAACTTAGTCTTGGTCGGTCAAGGTGAACAAGAAAAAGTATATTGCCTTGATATTGCCTGAAGGCTGCCTTCTGCATCATGACTGAGGGTGGAACCTGATTATCAGCAAAACCAGGTGTCAGCTGGTATAAACCCTCCAAGAAACTGGGTTACCAGTATTTCTGACCTTATTCTATTGCATTCAAGATGTGAGCAAACACAGAGCAAGTGTTGTTCCTTCAGCTGGAAGGGCCAAGAGACCATGTGCTTGGAGACTGCTGGTGTGTCACGGCAGGTCCCAGACCTCCAGAAAGTCTTTCCTAGTTCTCCTCTGGCTATCTCTGACCACCTCCTTACTCCTGAAGCATTGCTGGAGCTTTGTCTGACTACCTGAGCTGCTCTGCTCCGTACTCCTCCCAGTAACCAGAAACTGTGTACCTTGATCTTTAGCCTCCACTGGAAAACCAGCTGAACCCTAGCAATCCGAGAAGAAACCCCCTGGCGTGGCAAAGAGACTGTTGTAGGCCCTGTCCTGCACTTGGTTAATACCTGGGGGAGATGTTAACCTTCATGGCAAAAAGGGTTATGTACATCTGCCAGCTCTGCTGTTCAAGAACGCAGCAATCCTGTGGACACAGACACCTCCACCTGCAATCTGAGAGCTGGCTCAGCCCATGTGCATGTCTCTCCTCGCCAGCCTGACTCCGATAGCACTAGGTTTTCTCACAGCTCCTGGGGACAAACCTCACTTAGCTCTGACAAGCCTGAAAAGCTCTTTCACAGCAAGCCATGTGTGAACTCAGCGCGTGCCATATCAGCACCATCTACCTGACTTTATCCTGCTCGGTTACAATGGGCACGACAGGCCTGGACAGGTAAGAGAACACTGGACACAGTTGGGCTTGGATGCTGGGGTTTGTGGGGTTCAGCCAGAGTGCACTTTCCCCACGGAACTGATAAAGAAGAGATCTCTTTAGCTCCTCTTTCACTCAAAAGCTTTCAAAGTGGTGCTGTATGGATGCTATCATGATGATCATTGCTCTCTATCTGAGCCCACTCGCGCTGCAAAAATCCCTGGAGGGGATGGGCTGGAGTGGGATGGGGTTTTGCTGTAGCTGAGCTCTGGTGGTGTTTTTTCCCCTGGGGTTTCAAGAAGTTTCGTTCTACCCTACATGAGAAGTGCCAGGCATCAGGGGAAGATTTGTTTCTTGGCAGCTGTTGCCGTTTTGCTCTAGAAAACAGATGCTGTGCTAGGAATGCACCGTGACTAAAATTCCTCTGGGCTGCTCAGGTCAAATAGCAAATTGCAGCACTAGGGGAAAGGGGAGGGGGGCAGGAGAGCAGCTCTACTCAGCAAACAGGAGGAGAGCCGAGCACTTACTTTTCCTTTCCATCCTCCCCCCGGCAGGCAAAAAGCAGGAGCTGAGCAGTTTGAGGGAGAGGGAGGGTTGCTTTCCTCCCACCTCTGACAGCCACACAGCTCAGGCATTCAACACTTGGCTCTGCCTGTACCTGCTCTGGGGAGCTCTGGTGTTGTCAGCCTCATTGCATTTGCCATGATGTCCCATCTCCTCAGAGAACAGACCATGCTCTCTCCATTTGTTTTCCAGAGGGCTCAGGGAAGCTTTCAGGATCAGAGGTTTAAACAAGGGCTGTGACGTGCAGTGACAGTTTGGGAAAAACACAAGCGGCAAAAGGTTTTGATACTGTCAGAGAACATGACAGGCAAGTTCATGGCCCCTGCAAGTCTTTGGCTTCTTGTTTTCTTTTGCCAAACAGGGAAAGCAATCCTGTGCGGTGACAGTTGCAGGCGGTGACCCTGTGGCAGGCAGGGCAGAGCTAGAGATGCTGAGAGTGAAGCAGAAAGCCTTGGCAGGGGCTGGGGGGCAAGGAGGTGACCAGCAGGGGCTGGGGAAGCTCTGCACCTCTTTTCTGGGCAGGATGCTGAGAGGCATCTGGAAACTCAGCTCCTCCAATATGCTTAGCTCCATCCATTGCACCCTGCTTGCTGAGGTCGGGTCATCTTCTCCTGCTGCTCAGGGGTTAGCGGGGCTGATAGGATCTCTGTGGCTGGAGAGAGGGGCCGAGAGGTGCTGTCAGCCCAGAGCTCTTTGTTGGCTGGAGGTTCCAGTATGAGGACTGGGCTGTGCCTGCCCAGCCAGCCCTGGGTGGGTGGTGAGCACAGGGTGGACACAGCCCCTAATGCTCCAGTCCCTTGATGCTACTACAAAATGGCACCCCATCAAAACAGACCTTGCCTTGTTCCCAGACTAAAAGAAGGGGTTGTGTGATAAAAAGCTGCAGCTGGTCTCTAATTTCCCACCAGTGTCTGTATTAACTGTCAAGACAGTGACTTGCTTGATGCTGGGCAATGTTTTTCTGTGCACGCATCCAGCTAATCAATTAAGTTTCTCAGCAGCTTCCTCCAGCATTCAGGCTTGGAGGGTGGAAGGAATTTGTTATTCTAGGCACTGCTGGAGAGGCATGAACTGTACTAAAAGCAAATTTGTTGCGCTTTCCAAGCACTGACACTCTTCACTCACAGCTTGGCTTTCTGGTCCTCCTCCCTCAATCTCCTCCCTGCTTTCCTGAGCACCTTTGGGTGAAATCCTCATCCAACCAGCTCAGACAGAGCTGGACTGGGGCACATCCGCTCAGTGCTATGCTTTACCCTGCTCTGGTAGGGCAGGCTGCTGGGGATGCTCCGTGTCCCAGGCAGAGGTGGGGATGTTTTCCTTGGGGCAAGGTCTTCGTACAGCAGGTCACTCTGATTATACAAGGGTTTAGTGCTGCTGGACTTCTTCTTGCCTGCTGCAGTCATGAGGAAATGTCAGGGCAGGTTGGTTTGTGCCTTAGCTTAGCCCTCTGCTAAAAAAAATATTCTGTGATGATGCTTTTTTCCCCTTTTACCATCTTGGTTTCCTCCTCCTCCTTAGTTTTTGTTTCTTGCCCTGCCCACCTGTGGCCCACCACATATGGGAGGGAGATGCAATGTGACGTATTCACATCCATGCCAGTAACCTTGGGTTTTGTGGAACTAAGCACTGGGCTGAGAAACTGAAATGGAAGGATTTGGCATGGTGGGTGGAGGCACCAAGAAATACAGAGCATTTGGGGTGATTCTTGGGAAGATTTATGGATGGTAGAGAGGAACTGCATCTCCTGCCAGCTCAGCTACACCCTGGTGCTCTACTAGTGGGAATGGGGATGGTTTTTAAGTGTGTTTAACAATGTTATGGCTGAAGCATGAGTGCAGCAGGATTGCTGGAGTTGGGAGGACCGCAGAGGTTTGCTAGGAGCTCAGCCACACTTTGGTCTGTTGGGATACATACATGCATCCTCCCTGGCCAAGGAAAACTTGGCCCAAGCAGAGCTGCTGTTGTGCTTTTGGCCGGGTGGCTGGTGGGTAGGGATGACCAGAGCTTGAATCCAGCCTTGCCTGGAGGTGAAGAAGGTCTTTTTCATTAGATACTGCCTGGCAGCCTTGGTGATACCTGCTCAAAGGCTTCCCTGCAGGTTCATTGTCATCCTGCATAGAAACCTCAGTGGAGAAGATAAGGAGGAACTGGGTGGAGAAGGTGACCCATGTTTTCAGAGGGTTATGTTTATCAGGAAGAGGATTTGAGTTACCTCTAGTCCCAAGCACTGTAGCAAGATAACCTGGCCTTGCTTCTGTAGGCTAAATCCTGTAGATATTCTGCTTGGGAAGTAATTTGGTGAACCAGGAAAGAGAACCCCAGATGCCTGCTGCCAGTCGTCTTTCCAAGCCGTTACACAATACTACTCTGGGGTTAACAAACTAAAAACATCTGGGAATAATCAAAGCTATTTAGGCTCTGGGAAAGCATGGCTGGAGAAAGTTTGAAGGAAGCAACTCAAAAGCTCAGCATTGTTTAAAAACAGTCTGGAAGCCCTGAAAGTAAAGCTAGGGTAACATCTACAAAGAGGTATCGAGAGAAGCATCTAATATCCTCTGAGGAGCAATGAGGAGCCAGAATGTATTGTAATGCTCGAGCCTCTACTAAGCTACAGGGCATTAAAAATTGCTTTGAAACAAACAGATCTGCCTCTCCTGAGGTTTCCACTGGCAAAGGAGCAGAGGGAAAGACCAGGGGTCTGTCTGCCTAGGGAGTGGAAGTATGATTTAATGACAGATAATCATAATCCTCTAAAAGCCCACTGATGCCAATGCAGAGCCTGCAGTTAGCGGTACCTGCCAGGGCTGGTTCAGGGAGGATGTGGGCCACGCAGCAGAGGTTGGGGGCCAAATTGCATCCCTGGCAGGGTGCCACCAGGCAGAGTACAGCTGTGGCAGGGAGGAATGTGGCCTGCAAGCTTTGCTTTCCAAGCAGCAGAATATGTGCTTGGGCTGGCTGATGGCATTGCTGTGGGAGGAGGAATGGGCTGGATTGTGGTTCTCAAGGCACATCATCAGTGCCTTGCTGCCTCCCACCACAGGGACCATGTTCAGGCCTCTTCTGGGGGTACAGCTTAAATGACCACGGGACCATCCTCTGATCCTGGTAGATTCCCCTGGGCTGGCAGCTGGAAACACCATCCATGAGGACGTCCAGCTGGCAGCAGGGACTGTAGCCCTCCATGTGCTGCTACCTGCAGCACTGACCCTGCTCCATTTGTGGGAGCCTGGGGGGGCTGCTTCCCTGGAGTGACTCAGAGAAAGGCCATGGAGCCAGCTCTCGTTGATGGAAATCCCCTCTTTTAGCACCAACTGGGAGGCAAGTCTGTTGCTGGGAAATTTTGCTTCTGCTGATTTATAGGAGCTTTAATCCTGAAAGAGCTCTCTTAGTGCTTTCTGTTCCTTCTTCTACCACTTTACATCTCCTCCTACTTCTGCCCCTGGCTAGATCTGGGGTAAAAGCCCCTAACATCTCCAAGAGATGGAAAAACATGGGCATGGTGGGCACACTGGAGGAAGGACAATGGGACAATCAGCCACTGCAGGAGCAGTATAAATGGTTAAAGATTTGGGAAGTCCAGATCTGCCGCATCTTCTGTGACAATCTGGCCTCCCCAGCATCCTTGTAAATGAGAAACCGCATAAACCTCACACTCTATTATTGCTACGGAGCATTAGAGTCTCTCATTTAGGATAAACATTCTCATCTCCAGCAGAGCATGAATAACATTAAATGAGATAGTTAAAATGTTTCAGGCCAATTATAGCCCTGGTGTAACTTCGGCAGAGTTACTCCAGGGATTAATTTGATCCAGAGAGCTCTGCCTCCTGTTCAGAACTGGGATTCCAGCACGGGTAATTACATCCTGCCTCTCTGCACTTCCTCTGGAGTTTTAATTGGGTTGAATGGACCAAATCCGCAGCAAGTGTAAATCAATGTAATTGAGCTCTCTCTGGAGAGGAACCCTGCTGATTTACACCCTCAAATCTGGGCCAGCCTTCTCCCTTTCCTCTCTGCCAGGGGACAGGCAGCACGGGCTGAGGTTGGTGCTGGGAAACTGCTCTGACCCAGCACCACCCTCCCTGCAAAGGACTCCACTTCTGCTCTTTTCTTCAAAAAGTCCCCAGATTTCCAAATTGCTACTAAGAGCTGGAGAGGTCTTCCTTGCTTCTCTGTTGTGTTAGTGCAGGCTAGGTCTGCTGTTGGGGGACAGGCAGACCAAGGGTGTCCCTTTGTACCCTGCTATACCTTCTGCCAGTAAACCCACCACTCTGATCCCATGCTGGATCCCAGACTGGGCTCCTTGAGCGCTGAGACAGGCAGCTGGACTGTCTCCCTCTTCCACTTCCCAGCCCTCCCAGTAAATCAGTGTTAATGAGGAACATTTGACCCTCTCTTTCCCTGAGCAGCCTTAAGAAGCATTTTTGTTCTATGAGATAGTTAAGAGACTTGAAGCAATTTCCTCCCCCTGCTTCTACTGTAGTTTTTTGGTTGATTTTTTTTTTTTTTGTTGTTTGTTTGGGTTTTTTTGAGAAAAGAAAAAGTTATAGGGCACAAGCAGCCCTTAGGATGCCTCAGGAGTGGGAGCAGAGGAGAGACAGCAGTGTCTGATATGGAGCAGATGGAGTAGACAGGCCAGTCAAGATGGAGTGACCCCAGTCCTGGTCCTCTTGGACCATGTGTACAAATGAGACAGAAGGGTCAGAGCTGGGAAAGTGCACTCGCTGGCTGTAATTAGGAATTTAATTGTGAGGCGTTATCTCACCGAGTTGGAGCCTATACAGAGCTATATGTACTCCATAGCCAATTGTACACAGGGGCGACGGCGGAAGGAAGGGTGCTGGGAACGGTCTCCCTCATAGATTTCCAGGACTTTCTGCTGTTGTGTGGTCCCTTTCCCTTCTCACAGAGAAATGATGAAAACAGACAGTCAGATAAACCCTGGGGAGTTGGGTCCGCCAGAGCCCCACAGTTTTGCCCCTTCCTTCAGGCTGTGGTGTGGGACTGCTGGTCCTACACCACCTTCACCACTCCCCAGCTGGTGTAGCCCACTCGCTGTTTCATTTCCCTTTTGGTTTCTCCCAAGGTATATTTTAGTGGGGACAGGGATGGAAAGAAGAAGAGCAGAGATGTCAAAGTCCATCCTTCCTCCTCCTCAAACAAACAGCATCTCCTCAGCGGGACCACGAGGGTATGATCGTGTCCTTCAGCCTCCTGGCCCCGAGGAGACCATCAGCATCCCATCCCTTGGAGAACCGCTGGTGACGCCATGCCTGGCCTGTGAGGGCTGTCACTACCAATTCTGTGTTTCTCATAAAGCTGAGGGTGGTTTTGGCCAGCAGAGAGGAGCAGGCAATTAATGAGGTTAAACGAATTCCCACTCCCACCCACCAAGGGCCTTCCGGGACCGTCACAAATCTCAGTGCAGACAGCAAACACCTCGCCGTGGCCAGCAGCCCTCGTGCAGCTGCTCACTACAGGCAGACTTGCCCGCTTTTAGCTCAGCGGCTGGCTGAGGCTGATTGAGTAAATAAAGAACATTTCTCACGAAATCCGCTCTCTCAGGCAGAGAGCTGGCCTTTCTGTGGCTCAGGAAACCTTTATCCCCCAAATCTACAACACCCCCGTGGCACTTTATTTAGCAAGCAGTGTTTGCACACCCGGGTTTGCCGTACGGTGACCCTGTTCCTGGCAGCACTGTGATATTTGCAGGCGTCATTTCCAGCTGGTCTCATCTTGCCCTTTCTGGGATTTTTGGGGTTTTTTTTTGTGTGTGTTTGTGCTAGTCCAGATGGGGAGAAAGGCCAGAGTTAAAAGCCCAGACTGAAATCTGGATTTTCCCTAACCCGGGGGTGACTGTGCCTAGGCTAACCCTGCAAATTTGGGCTCCTCCCAGTTACACTGGGTTCGGCTCCTCGTCTTTGGGGCTGTCATGGCTCACTAGTATGGGCATCTTTCTTGTGACTCCTCTCTTTCCTTTTTCTGGCTTTGCAGATCCTTCTTGTTGCTTGTCGCTGCCCACCTAGAGCTGAGCAGCCTCAGCCCTGGTGTCTCCTCTGCAGCTAAGCCCCTGACCTTTATTTTCCCTTAAATCAATATATAAAAGCAATGCTACAGCAATAGCAGCGTACTGGGGAAGAGGGGGAGGCAGGTGACATATATCATTTGAGGAGCTGATGCTGCTTTTGAGGCTTCAATCCCGATAAGCTTTTGTCTTTCCAGTCCCCAATCTCTTCTATGTTGCTGTGAACCCATGTACATTGTATTCATCCCCTGACACACACACACACACACACACCCCTTCATTGCATTGCTGGCTCTCCATCTTGCTTTTAATCTGCTATAAAATGAAGGCAGCTCCAGGTAAAACAGCAGTTTTATTCTTCCCCATCTTAGTATTTCCTTTACTAAAAAGAAGGAAAAAGAAAAATATCGTTTAAGGTGAGTTAAGGTTGTAATGGCTTAATTGAAAAACTTTGAGGGGGGAAAAAAAATCTGTTAGGAAAACTGTAGGTATTTGTGAAATTGTCACTGAGGACAACCAAGGGGAGGTGACCCTACAGCCGAAGGACGGGGAGATGGTGCTGCCATCAGCCAGGAGCATCCCGGGCAGGAGCCACATCACCCACCGGCTTCTTCCCCACCATGGCTGGTCAGCTGCTGTCCTTCCTCTATCACTGCATCCTGCTTGTGGCTGCCAGCGGTGATTTGGTCTCAGAAAGGAGCAAACAGCCTGTTGTGGATCAAAAAAGGGTGTGTTTGGCACTGAAAATCCGTGCCGGTTGTGGTGAGGCTGGTGCAACTGTGTTCGCAAAAAGGATTCTGCTCTGTAACTGCTTCTCTCACCAAAAATGCCAAGACCTGTCTCCTTCTGCCTCATGTGTATTGGCTAAAGCTTTGGGATCTGCTTTTTTTCCGTTAAAGTGAAGCTGATGTTTGAGAGCCCATGGATGACTGATCAATACATGCTGATAGACTTTTCCCATCAGAACATTTATTTTTCCAACAGGACACCGAGTTCTCAAACAAATGAAGGCTTGCACAAGAAATTGTCTGCCTCAGTTTGGCAGCAAACAGAGAACGGGAATATTTTTCTTTATTCCAAAACGAAATTTTTGTGGCTAAATAGAGCCAAAAATGTATCTCCCCCCAACTTCTCCCAGACATGAGACGTCTCTGAATGCCGAAAGCAACGCTACCCTGCCACAAATGGACCAAATAAACCCAGCACGAGACTGGTGCTTAGTAGAAACAGATGTGCCTCTAATGCTGTCATCTACAGCAAGCTGCGGCTGCAAAACGATCTTTTATTAACGTATTTATATAGATGGGGGAACTGCAGAGGGTGTGTGAACCCCAGCACCAGGAGCAGGACATCTGGTGGTCCTGGGGAGCTTTGGGGCTGCCGGGGGCGTCACTGTGGGGATGCTGCCACCCAACCCCCCCACCTCGGCCCTAGGGCTCAGCCTTAAAGACAGGTCGACTTATTTTCTGCACAAGCATTTAACATGGTCTCTGGTCCCCCCTGAGCTGCAGGAGGGGATTCGGGTGGTGTTGGTTCATCAGCATCGTGGGTTGTTTTGCCAGGGGGTTTGGCATGTGCCGAGGCTGGGATGTGCCAGGTGCCGGCTGCAGGGCACAAGGGAGCTGCAGGAGGAGAAGGAGTCATGGTTAATGGTTTGCTAAGAGCTGGGACAGCCAAGGGTATGGGCTTTGGGGGATCTACCCAAGGGAAGGCAGGGCAAGGACAGTCCCTGAACTTGCCAATGGGCATTCATCAGTGCTTTGTAGACTGGGAGAGGGGATTAGGAAAGCCAGCCCTGGCTTCAATTCTCCCCCCAAACCCCATGCATGTGCCCCAACCCAGGCCAGTGTCCCCTCACGCTCGACACCAAAGTTTATCTCCTAGGGCCAAGACAGTTGCCCTACCTTTGCTTGGAGCCACAGATGGACAGCCCGGAGCCAGCCGTCACTCCCTGGGGTCACTGCGCAGGACACAAAAGCCACATCAGTCCCAAATCCACATGACACATACAGCCCATGCCCACCCCTGCTGGACCACCACCAGCTCTGCTGCCTTTTCTCTCGTTATGAGATGCTCCTGGCATCCAGGCAGCAGGTGGGAGGCCACAGAGGAAGGGTTGGATGTTCCCCCACCTGGGAACTGAGCTGCTATTAAAAGGGCTGGGAAAATAGGCTTTTCCCTTCCAATCTGGCTGTTTCAGGCACTAATTTTCTTCCCCCAGAGCAAACCACTTTTCTAGAGCCTTCACATCCTCACCAGTAAGCAGAGAGACCTCTAAATCCTAGGTGAAACAGGAAAAAAACACCATTAAAATGCCTGAGGGATCTGTGACCAGGACAGAAAGGTGAAGACCAGGCTTTTTACCCCAAAGTATTGCTTTCTTTCCCCAGTTTCCACAAAACTGCCTGTGCCCCAGGTAACTTCTACATCTCACCTGGCTTTTACTCTGAAGCGGTGTTACGTGGCACGAGGGTCAGAGCCAGACTCTCTTGTGGCCTCTTCCTCTCCCTCAGGATGCCTGGGGAAAGAGGGGATGGGGTGAGCTGTGGGCGATAACTTGATGTGGGAAAAGGTGGCTTTTCATCAAAGGAGTTCAGTTCACAGAAACAAGAAAACTCTCCTTTTCCTCATGTCCCCCCTGGCTCTGCAAAGCAGCGTGCAGCAGGCAGGGGGGAATGTCCCTTTTTGGGGGACTGAACACCTCAGCTCAAGTCCCACGAGGAATTGCTGCAGCACAGTTTAGTCTGGAATATGCTGATTTTATCCAACAATTTTTCTTTTCTTTTCTATTTTTTTTTTTGCCAGGAAATAAATAAAACATGCAAGTCTTCCATCACCCACTCTCCCCAACCAGCTGTTCTTTTATCGTGGCCCATCCTTCCCCTGGGCTTTGGAACTGGGTCAGTGAGCAACATCCTGCAGCGGTTGCTTCCCACTGAAATCCATAGAAAGCAGATACAGTCTCGGGGTGCTTTTGAGTAGCCCAGCTTTGCCTTTTTGGCACAAATCTCAGCCAGCCTGGAGCTGGGTGGCCAGAGAAGAAAATGATGCCCAAGCACAACCCTCAAAGGGACCAAGGGCACTGCCAGCAACGCTTCCCTGTATCCCTCTACCAAGTCAGTCCTCAGAGCTTTGCATCTTCACTACCTGGTAGAAACTGGATGCCTTTGAACTCTTGGAACTTCTATCCCCTGACAAACTTGGCTGGAATAAGCCAGCAGGCTTGAAAGCCAGCTGGGGGAATAGCCACATGTGTGTGTGTGCATGGACGGACACACACACGAGTGCGATTGCACAGCGCTTATTGCCTTTGGAAACCTGGCAAAGGAGGGAGCAGCTTCATCCCATGATTCTCACCCTTGCTCTGCTTTCAGTATCGTTCCCTGCCTGGTTACACCTGATGGTAAATGGGAAATTGTGTTTCACAGGTTGGGGACCAGGTCTTGGGACGGAGTTCATCTCATCCTAGGGAATGTGGCTGAAATGAGGCCAGGAACCTCCTCAATCTGCCAAAGTAGCAGCTCACCAGAGGTGAGTAAAACCCATGCCCACTTCCAGGTACCCAGCTGGCTTTTCCATTTCTGAAGCATGGCTCCTTTTCAGTGCTAGAATTTGGGGTCACTTTCAATAACTCGCTCAAAAATCAGAAGAAAAAGCTGGAGACGCTCTCTGAGTCATTGGCATGTTGTTACCAAGGACACTAAGGTTCCTGATTTTGAAGAAGAGATTAATTACATTCTACAAATAGACATTTTATCTGCATTGGAGAGCAGCAAGAGCGAGTTCTTTTGAGTGCAGCTCATTATGTATCAGCAGGTAGTATTGTGACAGATGTAGGAATCCAGTCGTATTGTCACTTGGGTTTAATCATCAGAAAGCTGTCTTCCCCGGGTCAGCTTCTAGTGAGGATTTGTAATATTTACATAGCACTTGGGGCTGGCTTCTTTATTGCTGGAGTCTGTATTCACTCGTCAGTCTCTCATTATGCATGTGCCAGTATTAATTGCATTTAGAAATGAGATTCTAAAGGAGAAGTGAGAGCTATTTAGACCTCCATTCAGCTTGAAAGACAGCAGCCTTCTGTGTGACAGCTCTCGAGATGTTCTTGTGCTCGGCTTTCTCTCCAGCTGAAAAGCAGGTGTTGGAGAGGGTTGGTGTCGGAGCCACTGTATCAGCACTGCCTTTTGTGCATGCCCAGACATTTATATAACCAATGGTATAATGACTCCGCAGAAGTGGCACAGAATTGACCCTTCTGGTACTGGATTCAAACCCAGCAAGGTGGAGAGCAGATCTGCTCAGCTGCTGTACAGATATAAGGGGGAAAGTGATGTTAAGTCTTGTCTCCCATGGAAAAGAAGGGGGGAGGTATTTTCTTGCTGGTGAGTTTGGGGGTTATTTATCAGCTCGGCTGTGCCTGCAGCACTTTGGAGCTGTGTTTGTGGCCTTGCTAATGTATTTGAAGTCGTACAGAAATTCAGCTGACACTTGTCTGTGCATGCCTGCTGCGCTCTGATGGCTCCAGCCTGGAGATGCAGAGCTGCGTGCCGCCACTGCCGGCTGCCAGCCATGCCTGGGCGGTGGAAATGAGGAGGTCACGTCCTGCTTCCCAGAGGAAACTAAGCAGGAAGGTTAAATCCAAACAATGCCAACCTACCAGCTCTGTTTTCTCCAGCCTGAGGTGCAGAGGGTCTGTTCGTGCCTTGCAGCAGAGGGTGTGGGGTGCAACAAGGGTGTCCTCACGGAGGGAGAAATAAGCGCCCTCTGCCCATGGCCCTGGCTCCCAGCCCTAGGAAAATAACCCCTCTGGCACCTGGGGGATTCATGTCCAGCCTGTTGTGAGGGGGCTGAGAAAACAGCAGTAAAGACAAATCCATATTTCACTTCTGCAAAGTGCCTTCTTTCCTTCACCATAGTCTAGCCCTGCCCCATGAAGCTCCTGACCTGATCGCTCTCCAGGAGATCTCCACAAAGAACGTCTCCTCTCACAGACCTGGCTCTTCCCAGCAGGTTCCTTTGTGTGCTCCTGTACTCCCTTGGGTGCTCACTGCCTTGTGTTCCCCCACACTGGACTGGTACCGAGGCAAAGCCCTGGACTCCAGGTCAGCAGCATCTCTTATCCCCCCAAACCTGCGTATCAATCAACAAAAGGTGGAGAGGAGTCCTTCCTCCCCAGGAAGGGACTGGAGGGGAAGAACATGAGAAAGGCAAATAGAGCAGGTATTTTTAATCAGCCCTGGCCAGGACCTTCTTGTTAAATATTGCATAAAACAAAGATTTAATCACTACTTGCTGAGGAAACCCAAGCACCAAAGCCCAAGGAGTGCCCCTTGACCTTCCTGTCCCCTGACAAGGAGGTTACTCCACGGTAGCGTTTCAGTTTGCTTTTCACCTCCAGCGAGGAGGGGACAGCAGACAGCAGACCCCACAGTCAGGCTATTAGGAGGAAACCCTTCAAACCTCTCCTTTTGAGATGGTGGTGGCCAGCTCCAGGGACCAACTCTAACCCCACAGACCCACGGCTGAGCCACCCAGCCCTGAGAGTGTGGGCCAAGGACAACCCGTGCCGTCCCTGGCAGCCCCAAGGCATATAAATAGAAGGTGGGACGTGAAGGAGGTCAAGTGAGCAGGGGATTTCACATAATCTGATCTTGCCTGTGCTGTTCATTTGTGTCCTTTGCCCAGGACACACGCTCTACTTTGCACATGGGGACGTCAGAGCCAGAGGGACGTTCCTGCTCCAAGGCAGCTTTATCCGGTGGAACATGTGGAGTCCTGTCTTTCTCTTCACTGTGTGCTGGTTTTCAGGGATGTCTTTAATCCAGGGCTCGTCCAGACCGGTGCACATAAGTAAAATCCTGGTCTTCATTGCTGTACAGGATCCTGGTGCCTGCACAGCCTGAGCCTGGTCTTTCAACCCACCAAAATCCAGTTGGATCAAAATTGTATTTGGGCTCTGGTGCCCCAGATCTGTTCATGGTCTGGAGATCTGCTCTCCACCATGTCCATCTGAAGCCTTGATCACCTCTACCCCTTCTCCTCAGTCCCTGGCCAGCAGCACTTTTTTTCTCTTGTTCCTGCTTCTTCTCTTTTCCAAAATATGAAAGGCTGGAGACAAATTGGCTCCTGGTATAAAGCTGTCAGTAGAACTGCTGTGATTTATGCCAGCACAGAGCAAGGTGGGTAGATGAGTGTCCAAAATAGAACAAGTAGAGAACCTGCTAATAGCCATGGGTCTTTTAATGGTGAGAGCAATTAATCTCCAAAAGAACTAATCTACTAGCATATGGCTTCTCTACTGGCTGGTGCCTTTGCATCCAGACCTGTCTAAAGGCTGTAGCAGGGCTCGGAGGAAGTTTCTCCTGGCCATGAGCTGTGGGTCTCCCTCGTGGTCCCTGGGCCCCACTCTGTGCCAGGGATCCCCCATGCTGAGTCCAGCTTTGAATATGGGTGACAATGCCAGTGCCAGGTATGCTCCTTCCCCATTCCACATTGCTGTCTCACCAGCTACACATGGATGATGATGGTGGTGATGATGGCAGTCAGGTGTGAGCTCTGACCAAGCTGCATGGTCCCAGTTTGGACATGGTGGAAGAGGTACTGATGCTGCCACGAGTGAAGATAGACAGAGCAGCCCGTGTCCCTTCCAACTCCAGCTTTTTTTTGGCTCCAGGCTCCATCCTACCTCCTCCTGCAAGGTTTTGTGCTTCTCCACTGCTTGCTCCTAACAGCAAGGACACAGTGGCTGAGCCACAAACCAGCCCTGCAGCCCTGACACCTTCTTCCACACCTCCATGATTTGCATGCTCCTAAAAGGGAGCTGAGAGAGCCACAAAGCTGTCCCTGCACCCCTGTTCCAGCCACCCTGAAGGCAACTCTGCTGGCTCCCACCGGCAGGGCTTGTGCTGAGGCTGGAGCTGCCATCACCAGTGCCATCACTCCTGGTGACCCGTCCCCCATCCACATACCTGCCCCCCATCCACGTACCTGTCCTGTGTGGGGGCAGCGCTGCCTGCTCACCCTGTAGCTTCTCCGAGTGACGGACCTGCAGGTTGCCAGCTCTGCCAGCCTCACCAGCCACCCCTGGACCCTGCACCCAGAGACAGCCCCTGCCTCTGCAGTGAGCACATGTTTGCTCAGGCTTTTAATGAGTCCTTAATTCAGACAGTACTGCGGGTAGCACACGGAGGGCTGGGGGCACGCAGGCCAGGAGATGCCTTCCCTGCTTCCAGTCTTCTTTCTCCCTCCCCTGACTTAATTGGCTCATTAAATGCCAATTTGACCTCCCCACTTTCAGATGTCTCCAGTCTCTGCTGGTAAATAGATTTGTGTGTCTCCAGCGGAAACCTCCTTGAGCTGAGCCTGGTGTTGGCAGCAGGCGGCTGCGCAGCGAGCAAGGGCAATGCCCAGCCCTGCCTTGAGCGTGTTCCCACTGTCACCAAGCTGACACCACGCTGAACGGGAACAAATCTCCCTCCCAAAAGACACCGAGAGCTGCAGGTAGTGGAAGCCGCAGCCGCCGGCACCATGCCCATGGCACAGCGGGGATGCACTGAGCGGGAGCAGACCCTGCGCTCCCGTGACAGCTTTGTCATTGCCTTGCTGTGGGGACTGCGGCAAGTCCCTTCCCATCTGCTCCCTGCCATCACCTTGGAGCCAGGACGTAGATGAGTGTGTGCCCCAACACAGAGCACAGTGCAACAGGGCCATGGCTGCAGGGTGGTGGCTGCTGGCTGTTCTGAAAACCAGCATTTAGCTGATGCTCTCAAGCATCCACCGTAGCCAGACTTTCATCCAACCTCCCAGCCCCCCAGGGATGGAGCAGGACCTCCCCAGCACTATTTCATGCTAGATGAAGGTTTTTCCAGCTAGGTGTCATTAGCAGCCTGGTGATGTCCCCATGGTGGAGAACATCGCTCAGTCTCCCCCTCAGCCAGGGCATGAAGACAAAGAGGCAGCCAGGCTGCTTGCCTGGATGGACAGTAGCCGTTTGGGAACCGCCTTGATCAGTGCATGTAAAAGCATCCCAGGAGTTCAGTCTTTGCATCAGGCAGACAGGGCACCAGTCCTGCAGGGGACCAATCCTTCCTTGCATTGCTGCAATGGGAGGAGGTGACAGCACCTCACAGAAGACTCCCCTCTGCCCAGCTCAAGGGAATATCTCCTGGTGTCACCCAGACGACCAAAACTGGAAGGAAACCAAATATCTCCAAGGGTGGGTCTTAGGCTCAGTAAGGAGATCCTCCATTCCAGGACCAACCCTCGCCCTCCCAGTCCGGTCCCCAGCCCCAGGGTCCCAAGGGGACAGGAAGGGGACGGAGTGGACATACGGTTCGACTTTGTTGAAGAAGCGGCGCCGCAGCATCATGACCAGCGTGCCAAGGAGCAGGATGGTGGTGCACATGGCGCTTCCTCCATCACCACGCAGCACCGCCAGCCCCTTGTATCCCTGCCGCAGGCACCGCTCGGCCCAGGGCTGTCACCCGTGCCCGGCTGGCCCGTCACCCCAGCTGGTGGGCACCTCTCCCCAGCAGCCACCTGAAGGCTCTCAGGGCTGGTTTTAGGAGGATTTAGGGCAGGATCAGAGATAATTAAGAGGCGACAAATGAGGACGCTCTCCTCTGACCTTCGGACAGGAGGGAGGCAAGTGACTGGTCTGTGACCCCTTAAGCACTTAATTGGTTTTGGCATGTGTTACTCCTACCCCAGCTGGCCTTCAGCCCCACACCTCGTCCAGGTGGGTACTGGGGGTGACATGTGATGGACCAAACCCCTTCCCACCCCATGGATCCCCCAGCCTGTATTTCTGCTTTCACCAGCCCCGTCATTACCAGGGCTGTGTGTTCCCCTCTGCTCCTTCCTTTCCTGTGTGCCTCCCTCCCGTCTCTGCCCACCTTCTCCCTGCTCCTGCTTTTCCCTCCAGCTCCCTCCTGCCAGACCTGCCTCAGCCTGCTCCCCCCTTCCCAGCTCTGGTAATCTGACAGGCTCAGACCTGCCTGTAATTCTCCATGGACTTGTCTCAGCCAGCTGATCCTGAGACCTTGTCTGCATCCTCCCTTCACCCGGGCTGGGTTTGCCTCCTCCTCTTCTCCACTCTCCCATTGCTCAGTGGCACACACACCTCTCCCCACGGCACAGCTCCAGCCCCACGGTCTCCCCCCCAGACCTGTGTGCCCCTTTCCAGTGTCTCACCAGGGAAGCCTTTCCCTCCCCTATAAGCTCCTTAGATGCACACACAGACGATGAAGTGTCTTCACACACCTTGTCCCAGCTCAGCCCTTTGCAATGCAGAACATGTCTCCTGGAGTCGAGCAACTTTGTGGGTTTGGGTAAGAAAACAAATGGGAGAGAAACCTCTGTAAGAGGGGATCACAGGCACATGTGTGCACATGGATACCCGGGAACACACACACGTAGGTTTTAATAGTGCACGAAGGTCCTGACCCAGAGAAGAGCCCCAGAGCAGGCAGAGAGCAGTGGGTACTGGCTCCCCAGGCACCCATGGGTCAGTGCTCCTGTGGGGGTTTGCCCCTAGGTGGGGTTTTGCCCCCAGGTGGGGTTTTGCCACGAGGGACCACAGGTGAATGCTCTCCAGTGCCCACTGCCTGCCCCACATGACACCATGGCAGTGGGCTCTGAGCCATGGAGACCCCCATGGAGACCAGGATCTAATACTGGTACTCACCAAAAGGACGTGTCTCCCTTTGGGGCTGTGCCCTGGGGGCTGCACACAACCCCGTGGGTTTCTCACGCCATGCCCCAGCTCTGGTTTGGCCCTGGGGCTGACACGAGGGATGGACGCCGAGAAAAGCCCCATGTTGGGCCAAGGTAGCCTGGATAGGTTGATGTTCAATGCCTGGTTGGGTCTGAAAGAGAAAGCAAAGCCGAGCTTTCCAGGAAGCCTGGTTTTCCGTCATCGCCCAGCTGGGTTCAGAGGTGCTCCACAATGCCAGCCATGGCAGGGGCATAGAACAGTTGTGGTTGATCCCTTCTTGGTGGACATACACCTCTCTAAATGCTCCAAACCCTAAAAACAACAGTCATGAGCAGCACTTGAAATGTCAGTAAAACCAAATCCCTCTAAACTCGTTCAGTTGCCATCCCTGTACTTGGGAGCTGGCTAGGGGCAGAGGGGACAGATCTGGCCTTGCTGCTGGCACCAGCAGGATGGAAAGCTTTCGGGAGAGTGGTGGAAGAAACATTCCAAGCATCTCCCACAGCCAGATGGAAACGAGAGTGAATAATTTCTTCCTGAGTGGAAGCCAGGCCGGAGGGTGCGGAGCTGCCTTACGCAAGGCACCAGGAAGCGTGTGGGGTGGCTGAGCCTGATGTCCCGTCCAGCCACGCTGGAGCATGCTGGGCTCCCAGGAGCACGTTTTGGTATGCTGTCAGCTCCTCAAAGCCAGATAAACAGCGGCTGCTGGCTGAGCTGGAGCCCAGGAGGCTGGAAGGATCTTCCCCTCCCTGGCAAGAGGCAGCAGGGCTTTCGTAATCCCTGGGAGAACAGTGCTGCTTGCAGAGCCTTCTCCCCTCGCTGAGACCCAGCTGGGCTGGCACTGGGAAGGTCCCTGCTCTCATGCCCCAGATGCCATCTGAGGTCCTGAGAAAGCAGCCACAGAAACTTGCTCCTTCATGGGCTTGTTTATAACTGTTATGGTCCTCCATAGCCAAAGAGAGGACCATAACTTGGGCCCCACCACCTTCGGCGTGAGCTCTGAGCCCGGGTACCAAAGGGAGCCTGGTGCAGGGGGGCAATGCCACAGAGCCCCTCCCTCCACTCGACTGACATTGGGTGACCTCACCAGCCAAAACTCACCCCGTGCAGGACCGTATCGCTTCCAAACACTCTTGATTGACGCCGAGAGATGCTCGGTTCAAAGGCAAGGTAATGTGAGCAGATTAGTTAATGCTTCTTGCCCTAGCCCTTGAGAGCAAGGCTGGAACAGCGAGGCAGACTTAATGGGTTTTGAAGGCTTTTCTTTTTAAGATATGAATCAATGGAGCTGTACAGGGAGCATGGATAATGTGATCGGAATAAGAAACAGGGCTTGTCTTTGAACCGGAGCGAGGTCCCTGACGGTGTTTACTTCATGTCCTGGCACCAAATGCAAGATGACATGAATATATTAGCTTGCTGGCTTTCCTGAGCAACCCCTGCCACGCTCAGACCAGCTCCAGGAAGGAAAAGAGCAGCAAAGAGAATTTGTTTGGAAGTGTCAACTTGTTTCCCAATAACCCTGTCATCCTCGCTTACAGCTGAAGGGTCCAGCCATGACAGGGGCTGTGATCTTAGGGGGGTGGCCAGTTCCTGCCGGTGGCAGAGCTCAGCACGGAGGGTGAAGGGAAAGGTGGTGACACTGGAGGCTGGTCAGGGTCTGAGGAAGTTTAGCAGCTGGTTGATGCCTTGCCTGTGCAGCCCCACAGTGCTGGGTCTGTCACCTGCTTCCTGACCGAGGACCTCTTGCTTCATCCCTCCCACTTGCACCACGAAGTTTCAGTTTCCTCAAATCCCAGGGTGTGACTGGGTTTTTTTGCAATCGTTCCTAGCTTGGTCTGGGTGGGAAGGTCTCCAGGGTTGCCTCAGCAGCTTCTTGCCCTGCCCTGCCCTGCCCTGCCTGCGAGCACCCAGACTCACTCCCAGGCCCTCTCATTGCTTCTGTTCCTTCCCTCGGATTTCCTAATCCTTGTTGTTTTTTAGATGGTGTGGGCTGGTAGGGATTTTTGTGGGAGGAAGGTGGAAAGCTGACACAAGGTTTGAGAAGGTCACGGGCAGGCTGTGTTGTCCCTGTCTCACCCAACCACCTCATTTCCACCTGCTGCTGCCAAGGGACTTCCCTGGGTGTCTTCACCCTGTGGTCCTTTCCTGGGCATCATCCTGGTGCTGCCACTGTCCTGGTTTCCAAGGCAGTGTCCCAGGCATCCCACACCATCCTGCTTCCACATGTGGGGGTGGTGATCTGGAGGTCGGGGTGGCCCCAGGGCTTGGGGTCCCCTCTGGGAGGTGGGGGCTTGGGACAGGGTCCCACTGCGGGGGGTTTGCTTTAGTGGCATCACAGACCTCGGTCTCTGCAATGAAGCTGTGTCCACTGGACTTTGAGGCCAGGGCAGAAGAAGCCTATTTCCATGAAAGAGGGAGAGCCTGGGCTGGTTTGGTTTGCACACACATTCCCCACCAGCTCCAGCAGCAACCGCCTGAGGTCTGGTTTCAATCAGAAGAGGAATGTCTGCTCCCGGCTCCGCACTGCGCAACCAGCCTGGGTTTCACTTCCCCGGGGCTGCCCAGGTCCGGGAGGGGGTGGACAATGGCTCCCCACGCTGTCATGTCCCTGGCCCAGCTCTTCCCAGTCACAGTGAGGACATGGAGCTGGGGGAATCCCATTTTCCCAAAAATGCTGGTCTTTACGAGTAAACCAGTGCCTGCGCGTGCCAGCAATGTGGACAAGGGCTGCGTGATTAAGTTGTGGGTCCCACAACATCCTGCGTGGGCTCAGCACCCCCTACATGATGGAGATGCAGGCAGTAATGAGACCCCTGGCTGGATTGGGGCCGGGGTCCTGTTGGCTGTAGCCACTTCTAGCCCCCTGGGCAGGTTGTTCTTTCAGCCTGTCCCCGCAGTGATGGCTCGCAGGCCACAGGCGCTGCCGGAGCAGAGCCGGAGCTTAGGGATTTCTCCTGGGATCAGAGACGCCGGGGGAAGGAAACCTGCAATAAGTACAAAGCATTTATACAGGCTTTAGGCTAAATCCTTCTCTCCCCGGGTAGCAGGCACTGCAAAGCCATTTTCTAAAGTCTTGTTATTCCTTTTCAGGCCAGGGCTTTGCAGTTGGCAGCAGGGGGCGATTAGGGAGGAGAAGTGAGAGGCATTGCACGCTCTGGGCAATGCCAGTGGGCCTGGCTGGTGAGCGGGGGCTTCCCTTTGGCAACGTTCGGCCTGACAAGTCCAACATCTCCGGGTCACACAGCACAGGAGCTGGAGTGGCTCTGGGAGGAGGAAGAAGGAGGAACACCCAACCTAAACACATGTGTGTCCGAGCCCTCGGCCACGTCGGTGGGAGCAAAAATGGCAGGAGCCTTATCCACATCTCCCACTTCCCAACCCGTCCAGCTCAGAGGGAAAAGCGACAGAGTCAGGGCTGCTCTTCTGGATGCCTCGGGCTTTACCACATCAAAACCTTCAGCCTTATTTCACTGAAAATCTCAGGACTGATCCTGTTCCGGCCAGGTCGGTGTCTTGAGCGTCTGGAGAAGGGCCCCTTGCTAGGACTCCCAGCATCACACCAGCACCAAGGGCTTGGGGCAGCTCCTTCCCAGAGCAATCCCCAAGGGTGCAGGGTCTTTTCCTGAAGTCACCCCAACTAACTGTGCTTGACGTTCTCAAGGAACTGGTTTTGCAGGGCACACAAGAAGTCACCCTTGTTATTATGGGAACCAAAGAGCGAGGCTGTCCCCATGCACAAGGGAAGGTGGACTCGGCTTCAAGGGTCTGGATTTGGGGGTTCTGCCTTCACCCCAGAGACAGTGGAGGAGTCAAGGGTGGGGATCTGCCATCATCCACATCCCACACACCATGGAGCTGAAGTCTCGGGTTTTTTTGCCTTCACCTCCCACTCTAGGATCGGGAGCCAAGTACATTTCTCATTGCACCTAGTGCACGGGAAGGAGGAGAGGCGATGTGGGAGGGCACGGGGAGAGTGGGAGAAGCCGTTGGCAACGGGGTGCAGACCCCGCAGAAACATGGAGCAGAGGGTCCAGGGGCCTGGAAACCCATTCTCACCCACTGGAGCGGTGCAAACAGAGGGTGGCTTGAACAGGCATTTGGTCTCTCCCTGCTGTAGAAAAGCTGAAGGAGAAGCAGGCTCAGGGTCAGCAGGAACAGGGCCCTGGTGGCAGGGCTGTCACCGCAGTGACACTCCATTCTGGGGATGGGTCCATGGGAAGGAGGTGAAAAGCAGGAGATTCTGGACTGGAGAGGGGAGAGGGATCAGAGTGTTGAAATGAAGTAGGAACTAAGAGAGATGGAGTGATTTCTTCCATACAGATTACCCAAACTGATCTCATCTCAGCCTTTGCACTGGACATGGGGTCCACATCCTCTGTACCCATCCTTGAGCCCCATGGCCTCAGGCCACCCTGCCACGGCAGCGGGAAGGGTGCTGAGCAAGCCTCTGGGTGACCAGGCAGTGACCATGGGCAGCTTGGGTTGGGCAGGGGGAGAAAATGCCACCCCAGCTCTCAGGGCTGCCACCTCCCTCCTCACAGCACCACGCACTGAAGGGGCTGGGAGGTCACCCGAGTCACTATGGGACCATACAGGTTGGCAGGGTGTCACAGGGCAATGCTGCCTACCTTCCAGTGCCATCCCCAGCTGGGATTTTGCAGCAATGGTGTCAACACAGCATCTTTTTCCTTCTGGAACATGTTGCCTCCTAACCCCGAGCCCTCGGGAGCAATAGTCGCGGGAAACCATGGAAACGGGTGGCTGGCGCCTGACAGAGTGTACTTGTGCTCCTGCCCCTGATTTATGTCCCACATCTGGGACGAGACGCAGGAGTTCAGGGTTGTTGGGGTTCGTCTGGGATTCCGAGGTGGCGGAGCATTGCCACCGCTTTCGCTCACCATCTCCTGTTTGCGGAGTAGGATGGCACGTGGGAATTGTGGCTGGGGCTGCTGCCAGGGCCAGAGGTGGTGTCCCCAAAGAGTGGGGACAGAATCCTTGAAATGGCCAGGGCATTCCTCTCTTGCTTTTCCAATATTTTCTAATATTCTAGTACTTCTAAATGGAGACTTATTGAGCCAAAACCCTTCGATTCCTGGTGTGAAGCGCCCACTGCATCCAAGCTCACCACGTAACCAGGTACCAGGCTCTGAGCCCAGCACTAACCAAAGCACAAGGTAGGAAAACTTCAAAGAATCCCCTTCTTTAAACACACAGCAAGTAGTAACCTAACCAATGATTATCCCCCAAGCTTTTACACTTGCCAGCACTGGAGGTTTTTTCCCTTTTTGCAAGTGCTAGCGCTGCATTGCAGTTTTGCTCTGGTTTTAAGCTGGGTCTAAGTGCAGCACCTCTTCCTCTGCGTTTTTAAGGCAGAGTGATAGCCTTGGCCGTGCCATCCTGGGTCCAGAGGGGTTTCTCTGCTGCGGGGTGGCCACCTGGGGACACTGTAGTTAATATTTGAGCTCAGACTTACAGGTGCTAGTCCTAGTGGCTAATGGACAGCAGGAAAACTACCAACTTTAAGCTGTCTGGTGAAAATCCGATGATTTGGAAGCCGGTGGTGTGGTGGTGTTATTGGGGACCTGAATGAAGGTTGACCCCGGTGCTGTCTTTGCATTCTGGTGGATTCGGCAGCTCCCAGGTGAGATGGGCGTTGTGTCCCTGAGCCCAGGGGTTCATGGATGTGAAGGATTTCTGGTCTAGCCCACTGCAAATTGGGTGGGGGACCCCCAGTGGGGGACCTGTGAGCAGCGACCTCTCTGCCAGCTCTCATTAAATCTGCAAGAGCAAATTTGCTGACACCGTGGGTCTGGCTGCTCTTCACTGAGCCTTGTTTTGAGGAGAAATACAGCTTTTTACCTCAGTAGATCTGCAATAACAAAGCTCCAGCCCCTAAAGGGGCTCAGCTGCCCCCCATCCCCTGCCTGCCCGGGTTGTCAGAGCTGCACCCTCAACCCGTCCATCCGTCCGTCTGTCTGTCTGACTTCCCTGCCAGGGTGCGGGAGGCGACTGTGCACACCAGGCTGTGGCTTCTCTTGTCTCTGATCCCCCTCTGGGGGATTGTCGGTTATTACAAGTCTCTGTAGTGTTTTCCTTCTCCCTGTGCAAATGGACCATGCTGTGGGTTTAATATGCCGGATTGTCAGGGAGCTGAAAATGGCATGTGGATAAAAAACAACCCAAAAGCACACACAAAGGCAGCGGGAAGCCTGGCGTAGAGGTGTTCCTGTGCTCTTCATCCCTGCCAAGATGCTACCAGGGGCGATGCAATCACAGAACAACAGTAATATATTCATTTTGAGAGCGCCTTAACTCTGGATACCTTTACAACTGCATCCTGTCACAAGAAGGGACAGCAAATTATCGTTAAAAAACTCCCCATGGGACAGAGAATGATCTCTTTGGGTGGCAGAGAGATGCTGCTGGGTGAGGGTTCCTCGCGATCCCCTCTGGCTACCACTTTCCATGCAGCCCAAGAACCAGAGACAAGTGAGGGTCTGTCCTCCAAAAGACAAAATAGGGGAGCGCAAGGGGGAGAGCCGATGCGGAGCGTGGCACAGCCAGCGGTTGGGATAACTTTAACTCGGCAGTTTGGGCTCTGATTTTCCTCTGAGCTGTTTACAAGGGCTGAAAAAAAAACCAAACAACTTCCAG
>VXBJ01005847.1:2658-16942 GCA_013400055.1 Nycticryphes semicollaris
GAGGGGGAAAGAGGTGGAAGGTTTATAGCAGGAAGATCATGCTGTTTCTTCCAACACCTTGTCCACAAGCACTGTGATGGAAGAAGCTGTTCTTGCCATGTCACAGCCAGATACTCAAAAGGGAAGGCAGCTAAAGGGGTCTAAGATGTTTGGTTTCCACCCAAGAAGATCAAGTACAGAAGAAAAGCTGCTACAAACCAGAAATGAGGAGTCTGGGGAGTCCTCAGACCCCAGACCGAAACAATCAAGAAGAGGGGACAAGTAGCTGATGTGCTTGGTGCAGTGGAACAATAGTGCTGGAAATAAGTGATGGTGGGGGACATGCAAGCGTGTTGGCGATTTTGCACTCCGTAGCAGAGAAGATGCCACCTGCCACCTTTTTGGCATTCCCAGCACTCAACTTTGGCTCCATCCAGCAAGAAAAAACACAGCAGGAAAGAGCAAGCAAGCTGAAACCTGATCCTCTGAAAGGCCGGACTCAGTGTCTGGCTTTTCTTACCAGCTCGGCCGACCTGTACGTGCCAGCCTGGGAAGGCGTAATGGTTCCACCGACAGAACTTCATTAACTTTTTATACACTTGGCCGCTAATTTATAATCATTAGCAGACAAACAGCCAACAATTACACAAGCAGCACGTTAAGAAGAGAGAGGGAGAGAGTTTGAAGGAACAGCAATGGGAACGTGTTTGTAGTGAGGAGGGAGCGGGGACGGCGTGTCCCCCATCCTTGAGCTGGCATGTGACAGGGGCGACCTCTCCCAAGATTTACTGGCACGCCATTTCGTCAGCTGTAATTAAGGCACTGGGCAGCAGAAAGGCAAAAGACGCAGGTGAGCGTGGAGAGGGAGAAAAGTCTCAGAAACCCTCTCACGACACAAAAAACCAGAAAGAGACGGGAAGAGGAGGAGCGTGCATATTCCACGTTTCCAACTCCTGGGGCAGGCTCAGCCCCTGTTTGCTGACGAATGTGAACTGCATACAAATAGCACACAATTCATCCTGATTTAATGAAATCTTCAAACATTGATCATGTAGCCCCAGTGACCTTCCATGTACAAGCTCTCCTGGGGGCAGTTCTGTGCGGGAGATAGGTGGTGTTGCAACGCACAGCCCTGACACTCTGGATGAAGCAACGTTTGCTAATATCTGAATTCTGAGGATGGAGACGTGAAAGTGGGGAAAGGCTTCAAACACCTCCAAGATTGGTGGTCTCTGTTTCCCAGAAGAAAACTCAGGACCAACTCCACCAGTGGTCCTCTCCAGCTTGATATCCCACCCAGTCCCTGCCAGTAAAGGTGTGTGACTCACACCATCCAGCCAGACCCCCCTCACTGCGCAACGCAAGACCGCAGGCATAGGACGACAGGCAAAGCCCCTCTCTGCAATAACCCAAGCTGCTTTAGTCCATCAAAGAGCCATAAGATCTGCAGCTACAGATGTCCCTGCCGTGCAGGCAAGCCATTAAGGAAGCAGACTGACCTGCCCAGCATCACTCAACAACGCATTGTGCCCAGAAACCAAGCCTACACCTTTGCTGGCTCCTGCGCAAGGGCTGAGCCTGCTCTCCTGCCCCACACCAGCCAGTCCTCTCTCGAGACATAAGCTTCCTGCTAAACAGGTCTAATGAACGCTGTGTGCACTTGGCAAAGCCTCTGCTTGGGTATCTCTGAGCAGCCAGAGCAGCTCAAAGCACCCACTGCCTCTGATCATGAGAGGAAAAACTCTTTTCCAAAACTCCATGGGGGGGAAGGTGGTGTGAAAGAGCAGCACCCCTTGAGAAAGGCAAAGGAAGTGGCTGGCCATCACTCACTCATAGCAGGAGGGGGAGGCTGCAGCAAGCAGCGTAGCCCGCTCACAGGACCCACCATGCCTTGCAAGCCACAGCTTGCCGAGCACGCAGAAGGGCAGGTAGGCAGAGCCCCACACTTCGAGCTCACGATCTCAGGCATGCTCACAGCTAGAAAAAGTCCTCACAAACCCTCCAGCTCCACCCGCTCCCTGCGGCAGAGGCGTGCAGAAAGGCTCACAAGTCGCTTTGGCTCAGAGTAGGGCCCTTCCCCTTCCACCCTTGGTTTTGCAAGCAGCAAAGTGCAGGTGTAATGTGTGCAGGCTCTTTATCACATCAAGTTTGAGCCATAAGGATGAGGGCCTCCGAGTTTACTGGAGAATAAACCCAAATTTCTTGTGTGACAAGCTCCCTTCCTTCTACAGCTTAATAACCATCCAGCATCCACATTGGAAAAAAAAAAATTCTCCATCTACAAGTGCAGCTCTCAAGGCAATTCATGGCATCACCCAGTAAAGGTAATTTAGATGCAAATTCAGACCACTCATCCTGCCTAGTGTAGCCCTGCAACTCTACCCGCCTGCAAGATCATGGTGCCCACCTACACAGGAGCAAGCTTTTAAGAAAATCTCTAAAAGCATTGAGTATGGTGTTTAGATCATTTTCCTGTGGCTGTTCAATATCCACAGTGGCACAAAAGCTGCAGTCTATGCATCTAGGAAAACCGGGGGGGGGGAGGGGAAATCCCTACATATGATATGCCGTCCTGCAGCTAAAATGGGGTAACACTGTGCAATCGTGAAACCACAGGTCAAACAGCAGGATACGCTGGGAGAGAAGTGGAGGTTTTTCCACAAACTTCACTTTGGCATTCCCGCACTTGAGTAATTTTGAGGCTTGCCCAAATACCTGTTCTTTCAAGTTGTTTTTTTTTTTTTTAAAACAGCATCACTGGAGAAGTGGATTTGTCATTAAGATATTTGTAATACAAAACTCAAGTCAAATTTCGGAGAAATACTTTTAATAAAAAAAGGCAAAGGCTTAATTTCAAAATGTAAATATGAGACGTTTACATCTTTTTTTTTTTTTTTACACTTCCCAAAAGCAAAGCAAGTGACTCTACTTTATTGAAACATGTTGGGAAATTGAGCTGCACAAATTTGTACATTTCTGTCAACCCAAATACACATTATTATTTCTTTTCTTCCTCAAGACCTTTTAATTTGGAGGCAGGGGTAAAAAATAGACCTTATCTTGACTACAGACATGAAGATGTCAATGCCTCTCAAGCTCATAAACGACAACCAGTCCGTACCCCATCTTGCAGAGATGTCGTGTGGCATCCACAATAGGTGAGAGAGAGGAGGGAGCATCTCTCACTGAACCCAGTTCACCATCTGATCCGGGGGCTCCACAGCAGCAGCAGAGACACGATGCAGACACCAAACCTTGTGCAGGAATCAAGCGTTGCTCTTATGAGCCCTCTGCCACCCTCACCTTGCCCACACCACCCAGGTCACAGGAAAGCAGATGGAGGTCAAGAAGACCTCATGATGGAATAGCATTAAGCTTGTAGGAAGTGACAGCAACCAGGAACTCTTGTCACACAGGGAATTAAAAGCAACCAGGCTCCAAACAGGAGGGAAAAATTACTACAACCACCAACTAACCCCACATAGGCTCACAAGCAAGAGCCCCCATGTTTGCGGTGAGAAATGCAGAGGTATTTGGGTTCATCCAGCCCTAGGGATGCCTGTACAAGGTAGAAGGTGAGCACAGGACCCTCACCATCCTAAGTGAGGAGGGGACAGCCTGCTAAAATAAGAACATAGTGAGCTGGGCAAAGGGAGTGCAGCAGTACCCTTCGCATCACTAAAGCATCAGCAGCATCGCACTGTGTATAAAGGGCTCTCCTGGAGTGGCCTTCACCCAGCACCAGAGCTGCTCCTGTCCCTGCACGTTTGGGAACGTTCCTCTTTGGCTTTCGGTGCTCCGTTATCCGAAGACCCTAGCAAACCAGGGAAGACCAGCAGCAGCATGATTTGACTCAATGCCTCCCCACAAAGGGGCCAGTCCCATCCACCTCTGGTTTCCCAGCAAACCGCAGGATAGAGAAAGGAGGGAGGCTGGCAAAAAGCACCCCCCTGCTATGGCCAGCCCAACGCAAGCCTTAACCAAAGCCTTCCCTGGGGAGAGGGGGCCACACAGCCAGAACCCCTGTGTGCAACCCCCCTCCCCACAGCCCCCTTCCCCTCCCCCTAAACTCAAGTCTTGGGCCCCATCCTCCCAAACAATTTCGCTGCGGGCTGCTTTTGTAAGCCTACAGCCCCAAAAGAAAAATGATGGGTTTGAACTCTTAACCCCGCCCCAGAAAAAGACTGGAATTAAAAGGGGTTTATGACTAAGTATGCAGATGGGAATACTGTAATAACAACAGGCGAAATGTTTGCCCAGCAGTTCTGGGCTGGTTTCGGNAGAAAAAGAATTTGGCGGCTAAGAGGGAAGGGAGGTTGCTGATAAATGCTGGGGCAGAGGCAGGGTGGGGGGCCAGGACCAGAACACCACATCACTGGCACTTCAGGGAGGCTGGCTGTGGCGCTGTGGGTTTCTGGCCAGCTGACAAAGGTACTGCCATGGAGGAGGCAAAGAGGGGTAGGGTGAGCTCAGCACAGATCACATGTTTTGTGGGACACTGTTGTGTTCAGTGAGGCTGAGACACACAAAAAGGAGCATGTCAAGGCAGGTGGCAAAGCTCCCACATACCCCAAATACCTTCTGATGGCAGGGACCCACACACACAGACTCCTGCCAGGGGTGGACCCCACAACCACAAACAAGCAGCTAACTTTTACCAGCCCTGGGACTTCAGCTCTGCTGGAAAGGTAGCAAAATATCAGTGCCTAAGTCACCTGGCAGGGCATTTTCAGAACATCACCTTCCTCTTGTAGCACTAGTTTGCACCAAAACCCCAGGTGTTGTCCCAGAGGTATGCACTCTGCGACTCAACGCTTCCAAAAGAGGGGAGAGTTCTGCTTCTCCACCACCCAGACCTGCACAAGGCACCCAGGACCCCCTTCTCCACAGGGTAACAAGCCAGGTGAGGCACCTCAACAGCTCCATACAAGGAGCCACCCCAACATAACTCAGAAGAGACTAAAAATACACCCCCTGCCGCCATACCAAGCCAGGCTGTCCACAGGCACCCATTCCTTAGGAAAGGTTTGCTTCATAGCTCACTGGGGATGCAACTCCCTGATCATATCAAACCAAGATCTTCCTGTTCTCTTAAGCTCTCCACAAGGTACCTGCAAACTTAATACAAGATGCAAACCACTCACACATCATCACACATGGCTTGGCAGCCACAGGCCAGAAAACCAAGTTGTCAGGACCCATGGGAGAGAAATTCACATGTGGCACATGGAAACAAGCCACAAAGACACAGACCTCCCCAAGCTCCCAGAGGAGCCACAATATCAAACTGTTTCTGAGCGATGATCCTGCTGCAAGCACAGGGACCTTCCTCCCACATTCACTGGATGCAGCCTGGCCTGATGCAAGAGCAGCCCTTTGCCAAACCAAGCACCTCACAGGGGTACAAGGTTTGGATGGGAACATGCCTCAGCCACTTCCCTGCAGGGGTGAGGAGGTAAGGTCACATGCAAAAAATTCATGGCAGGACTGGCAAGTCAGAAAATGGAGGAGACATCCCAGCTTGCATTGAGGGGGGATTTCCAAGGGCAACTCCCAGCCTTTGCTCCACGGGTAACCCAGGGTTTGCAGCATCAGCACAGGCTCCAGTCACCTCCTGCTGACCCACTGCATTTATCAGAGACTAGCAGTGCTGGAAGGAGCCTGTGGATGGTAAGAAGTCTCTCATTGCCACAATCCTCCTCCAGGTGCAACCTGTTACATTTATGAACAGAAACACAGGAACCCTTGAGCAACCAGGTAAGAGGCAAGTGGTCCCCCCAGATGACCTCCTACAGCACCCAGTTCTGCTGCTACCAGCAACATAGCACAGGGGACAGGGGGAAAAAAAAAAAACCAGAGCCACCAAGCTTGTTCTTCTTAACAAGCAAGGAGCTCTCTCTTTTGCCTCTTGAAGAGAGCAAACGTCTCTATAAAGACCATCTGTGGGACCAGGAAAAATGGTCACTGGCAAAGGGAGTGTGCATGGCAAAGGATGACAAGGGAGACACAAAGCTCTGGTCCCTTCCAGCACCACATGTTGCAGCAGCCTGTAGCAAACACAAGCTGCACAAATGCACAGCTCCCTTCACAGCCGCTGCTCTGCAATGGCACAGTGGTGAGAGCCGACACATCAGGAAGAACTCGGATCAGGTAATGGAGGGTGTAGGAGACTTGTGAGATGATTCCTGTGAGTCAGACGAGCTGGCCAGGGCCCAGATGAGCAACCTCTGCAAAAATCAGCAAACAAAAGAGGGCAAAACCTGGACCTCCCCAGCCCCTTCCTGCCGACTCCGAGGTGATCCCTGCAACATGCAAGCGGCCACAGCAGCAGGCTCAGTGAGAGTGGCCAGAGCCATGGGGAACACTGCAGCCAGGGCTACGGAGATTCAACCTACGCTGCCTTGCAGTGAGCTGGTCGCCCCAGCTCTCTGCTCAGTCCCAGGACTTGCTAAGCAATTTGGTTTCTCCTCTGCCAACAGAAAAAATAACATAGCTCTTGCTCATTTAAGCCAACAACAGGCTCTCCACATGCAAACTGAACACAAGCGATCCTCTTTTCACCCACAGCTTCCAGGGCAGTTCCCAGGATTTAAGGGCCAAATGTAAATTCTCCTTTGCAAGTCCTATTCAGAGAGCTGCCCAGCCACATACCCATGCCTCAACATCCAGGCACAGAGCTGGTCTATAGAAGGGATATTCACATCTCCCAGCCAACAGCCTGGCCCTGAGCAGGCAAAGCCCTTGGCCCTGCCTTGCACCACATCCCTGGAACTTGCTTCAGAGGCTTTAGCAGATATCACATTATGAGAGGCTGCAGCCACTGGTCTGCATCAGAAGGATCCCCTTGGGAGACCAAGGGGAAGGTCCTTGTTTTTCAGAAACAGAAGTGAGGCATTTGGTCACCAGAAGATTCAGGTCTGAAGCAGCCCAGCACCTCTCTACAGGTTCACAGCACCTCTTAAGGAACAGCCTTGAGTGAAGGGTGACCATGTATTTTGTGGAGGCCTTTTCCTGGAGGCTTGAGATCCTTACCCTCTATCCTTTACCAAATTCAGTGTTACAGTCAACCCAACTTTCATAAAAGCCCCACAAAACCTTGGCCATGAGATGTTGCCATCCTTTCCTCCTCTGGGACTTCCAGATGTTCAGTCATCATTATTTTTCATTAAAAAAGGGAAATAAGGGGAATAGTGGGGAGGACATCTGGAAGAAGGATAAATACGCATCAGGAGTCATCCCAATTCTGACAGCTGAATGAGTTAGACAAGTGCTAACGAACAAACAGGCTAAATTGCTCCTTTCCCTTCCTGACAGGTTGAACCAAGTCTCCTGAGCACCCTGAACACCAGCTCAGGAAATGGTCCCTTCCAAGCTCTCAGTAGTAGCGAGAAGCCCAACCCGAGTAGCTACCCAGCTAAGCCAGCCTGCACATGCTGCCCAGAGGCACCGGGAGGCCTCTGACATTAAACCCCACTGCCCTGCACCCTCAGTGGGGTACACCCATCACCCAGAGGGGAGCCCTGAAGCTGGGTGAGATGGAAGATCACATTTTTTGATGATATTAAAGACAACCTTTATAATGGATGGGGATGGGACCATGCACCCCCTCGTCCCTATGGCAAAGCCTCCTGATCCAGCAGAGAGGCGATGCAGGCGGATTAGCAGCCTCCATCCTCTGATCCCTGATGGCCCATAGCCCCTTCCTTCCCCCCCTGCTGACGGGAGGCACACCCAGCACTGAACACCAAGGCGAACTCCATCCGGTCCTTCTTCCCTACATCTATTGTCACTTTAACTGGCTTCTGCCAAAAAAAAAAAAAAGAAAAAACTGTACCTCCCCTTTGACCTTCCAAGAAGTAAAAGCAGTTCTGCTCTTTACCCAGGGAGGGGGAGAACAGTTTAAACATGAGTCCCCCATATACCCAGCACTGCTCCACTCCTCCTCCTCCAAGGATTTTCACACAGCCCTGTCCCGTCAGCATGTCTGTGGCATTTGATTCCTGTCTGTCACTAAGTGATGAGGACAAAGGGTGAGGAGTCAGGAAAAGGTCTGAGCTACTTTGTTCATCGTCTGGATACGAACTTTGGATGAACTCCGTGGGGAAAAAGAAAAGGCGCATGGAGCAGGACGCACGGTGCATAGCGCTCTCTCTCCTCAAAAAGAAAAAAAAAAAAGGAGCCTTGAACAAGGGGAAGAGGTGGGAGGGAAAGGGAAAGGAGAGGAGAGCATTCCCCATCCCCATGGCGGCAGGCAGTCCTGAGAGCTCCCTGCTCCGAGGAGACAGAAGGATATTCAAACTGCCTTCCCAGGAGGCATGTTCAATAAAGCAGGATGCCAACGCAGCCTTTTCTCAAGCAAATCTGTTAGCGGCGGGCCAGGGGCCAGCCACAAGGGCTTGCTTTTTAAAGCAACCAAATGGGAATTTCCTAATAAAATACAATTTTTTTTAAAAGCATGACTGTGGCATGATTAAAGGGAAGCTTGCTGGCAGCAGTGAGAAGTATCTTGCACACAGACCTCTCTGGAAGCATAGAAAGATAAAATACAGCACAGGATGGGGCACTTCAGGATGCAACCAGGGCCAGGGCACTGAAGCACCCATGTGCTCCCCTGGCAGCCACCTGCACAAGTTGGGGGAGACAACTGCCCACAGTGCAGTTACATACCAGGGGTCAAGGTTTACAAACGTGATTTTCTGGTGTGCTGAACAAGGGAGGAGGCTCACCCTGTGCTGCTCCCTTGTGTAGACCTCCCGGACCTGGAAAAGCCGCTGCAAGGCACACTTGGCTCCTTTGTTTCATTCTGCTTTTCAGAGCAAAGCCAAACCAGTTTGTAACTGGAAAGCCCTGTGGTAGTCTTGCAAATATCAATTAAATCAGCCCCTCCTGGGCAGCAAAGCCACCACAAGTTTTGTCTCAAATGGCTCTTGCCCAGCAGCTAAGGTGCCCACAGTGGGATATCAGACACAGCCTCCATCGAGGCTTACGCACAAGATGTGCAAAGCCACACAGGAAAGTGATTACAACTGTATGTGCAATTCTGCAGTGTTCATAAGAGACCTGCTGAGCACTGGAGGTGAAAGGGTGCTCCCAACAAACTATCCCACCACCCTGCACTGGCACCACCCACTGAAAATGAGAGGGGTCCCACAGTCCCACAGGCTGTCTGGGAACACAGTTACTGCTCTGCAACCTCCGAAGTATCTGTCTGAGACACAATTAGTTGGAAGTCCAAGGATTATACTGGAGGCTGTTCACCACCAGCAGAGTGGGTGAACTTAAATCTCCAGGACAGTATTTCTACATAGAACAGTTTAAGACAGCTAAAAAACCCAAGACGGCACCTGAAAGCAATCCACTAGTACATGCCAGAGGTTATCCCAGATCCCTTATCTCTCTACTAGCCACCAGCAAGTAAAAAACAACTCTGTATGAGAAAGCTCTGCCTGGGACACAACAGCCCTATATGCTGCAGTAGCCCAGCCACAAAAGGGACTAGGTGAGACATCCCTAATGGGGCACCCACCAGCAGGCAGAGCACACCTTCACTTTCAAGGTGGGAGAAACTTTATCCCTTGGGTAGTGCCCAGCACAGGAGACTGAGAGCTGCAGCAATGGTCACTAATTCCAGTTCAAGTTTGGCTTTTCTGCTTGGGAAGATGATTACTTACCGCCAGGACTCTTGGAACTGGAAGCAATCAGAAGCTCAACTTCATTGACACACAGCTACACATGGCCCCAGCCCTCCCAAGATCCATCCTCTGTGCACCAAGACAATGAACAGGGAAAAAAAGGAGGAGGAAGAGAAAGGAAGCACAGTTCTGCAGGGAAAACAACCCGTCCATGGAAAGCAGGGTCCTCCCTTGCAGCCACCACCACGTCCCAGAGGAGCACGTGTCAGGACTTAACTAAAGCATCTCAGAGGCACGGCCCAAGACCTCCAATGGAGATACTTTGACTTCATCCAAGCATGGCCAGTCCCTGGGGACTGCCCTCAGAAGTACACAACAGAGTGTGCCAGGACAAATCAACTCCACAGAGAAAACCTCAGCCCATTTGGAGGAGTTTTTCCACCACTTGCTCAGAAAGTCCAAAAAGCTACTCCGGTGGTTGGAGGGACCCATCCCCAACAGTCTGACTCAAAGCAACAAGCTCCTGACAGAAAGAAAAGCAAAAAAACTGGACAAGGTGTCAGCTGGATCGGCCAGCAATCCCATTTGGAGAAGGTGAGAGCTCAGGGAGGAAGTGCTGGTACTGCTAGATCCAAAGCTGTTTAGGGAACAGCAAGTAAGAGGAAGAGAAGGAAAGAGAGGGGGGCTGAGGGAAGAGAAGGTAAAAGAAAACAAATCTGCTTTATTATTGCCTGAAACTCAAGGAGACTGATTAAAGCAAACAGCCCCCCCTGCCCCTTCCAAACGGTTGTCTCGTCTGCTTCCTAAATCTGATTCCCATTTGTCTCTATATGGTTCTCATTTGTTCTTCATTTAGGTCTCCTCCACGTTCCTCACTGTGCCTAAGAGAGCCCCGCTGGAAAGCCACAGGAGCATGCTTCCGCTGGGACTCCATGATCAGGATCAGACCCAGCATCAGTGCCTGCATAGAGGGAGGAGATGCAGCCAGAGAAAGGCATCACAGCAGGCTACTGACACGTGCAATGGGCAAGAGGCCGAGGAGATAATTTGAAAGAGCTGCCCAAGAGAGAACAGCATCACTGCCCAAGGGTGTTGATGGGAACCTGGCCACCTCTGGAGTAGCAGACCCGGCATCCTTGAAGGATTTAAAAAAAAGTAAAGAAAAAGAAAAATAGCAGAAGGGATTGGGAAGATCTACACAAGCAGTTTCCCTCTTCATCAGCAGACAGCCTTCTGATTTAACAGGAGCTTAGAAATTATCCTACTGGAGCTTGTTTCAAACACAAACCACAGGGACCTCTCCTAACTGCACAGTTCCTTTCTCAATCACAGCCTACGTGTGATGAAGCAGGTCCATCCACCACCCTTGCCCACATCTGCGTGCCTCAGCACGCAGGACCAGCACACTCTACCAGCCATGCCCGCATCTCCCAACAGGGTGTTGGAGCTGGGAGCACCATGGCCCTCCCAGCATTCACATTCTGCCCTGGCCCCTGACTGCTAGCCACCCAAGCACTCAGCCAGCTGGGCATGCTGCCTTTGACAAAGGACATTTACAAAGTCTAACCAAACATGGCAGAGAAAAGGAAACCAACAAAAAAAAAAAAAATCTGTCTTTTCCACCCACATGGACTTCACCACCTGCCTCAGGAGCATGGAAGGACCAGGGACTTCCCCTACAACTACCTTTTGCTATGTCTTATCTCCCTTCCATATTGCTTATGGGTTTTTCCATGGTAAACAATCTCCACTTGCTCTTGGGATAGTCTCCCTAAAGCTCCATCCATGCCATCGTGCTGCTGCATGTTATCCTACCCCCAAGGGTCAGGATCCCACAGCTTTCTAGACCAGGATGCAGAAGAGCCATTTCTAAGGAAAAATCCCACCCCAGGCTGTGCACCTCTTGGCACATGCTGCAAACCTATCTGAATGGAAATAGAGCACCCTTTGTCACAATAAAACCCAACCAAGTACCCACTGCCCAGACCCTGACTGCCCAACCAAGCCATCTACCAAACAAGGAATCCGAGCAGGGTCTAAGCTCTCCACAGCCAGAGCCAACCCTGCAACCACCCAACATCAGAGCAGGGTCCCCATGGTTGCACAAATACCATCATTCTACGTAACACCATTTTTCCCCTCCTGGTTGCTGCCTAGGTAGAGGACGCAGTACCCATCAGCTGCTCTCTGCTCCTTTCTGCCCACAAGGAAAGCAGGGACCCTTGACCTTCTCCGCTGCATCCCCCAGCCCCTCTGCAGCTTAAGCAGCCCAGGTGCGCAAATGTTAACCATTGCCCTCTCCAGGCAGAAAGTAAATTCCACTGAACAGGGGAAATGCCAGCCGCAGTCAGACCCCGGGATGTGCAAATAGCAGCTGTGGACCTTCGGGAGAGGAACAGCCCAGGCCCAGACGCTCCTGCTGATAATCCTTCTTGGGATGCCCCTTCCAGAAGCTCCTGTATCAGAGCAAGGATGTTAATTTGACTATTTGAGAGGGGGGGGGGCGGGAATAATCATAAATTAAGCATTTGCTATTGTGCTAAATGACCTTTTCAGCCACTTGGGGACAGAATTGCACCAGGGCTTTGGAGAGAGCTACAGAGGGCTTTGCTCTCTCCCTGCTCCTATGCTACGCGCTTTGTGCCTCCAGATGCATTTAAGGGGTCCATGCCCTCTTAGCCACCTCTGCCCACCCAGTCACAGAGCCGGGACTCAGCCTCTTCAGAAAAATCTGCATGAAGTAGGGAGAAAGAAGCAGTCTGCTAAGAGCTTGCTGCACAAAGCGCTTCAGATGGCTTCATTTCACATCACCAAAAGCGTAAATCAGGGAACTGCTCCTCGGGTTTTTCTCCATTAGCAAAGTATATTGCAACTCGCCTTCCCACCACCGATACCAATCGACACTGCACATCTGCTGACCAGATCTAACAGCCAGGATTTTCTGAGGGAATAATACATTTGCTGAAAACACCATTCCTGCCACCTGCTCCCCCCCCAACATGCAACTGCTCCGGGAGCAAAGCCGTGGCAGGCTTCTCGCTCTCTGCAGGCACGTGCATAGCACAACACGGCGGTCAGAAGCTTCATAAATTCAGATCAGAAATAAACAGAGAACCCCTTGCAAAGCAAGGGTCATAAACCCTTCAAAACACCACTTCCACCAGGGTGGTGGAACCTGTCCCACTGCCTGCAACTTTGCTGGACAAGACCAATTGCCCTTCTGGAAAGCATAAGCTTTCACACAAAACATAAGAGGAGACTGTGTCCTATACCATAAAGTCAGGATTGATTGCTAAGACTCCTTTCAACTCATTTCTTTTACCCTGTGAACTGTGCCTTTGTCTAGAGATTTGCAATAATTATTGCAATAATTTTGCATATAAATATTAACCTCTCAATCAAAAAAGACTAAAACACTTGCAACCTTTTAAAAAGTAGAGAATTAGAGTTAAGAGTCAAATTCGAAGCTTAAAGCTGGAGACCAATCCATCCAGAGACACCAGGTATTGTATCATTCTTAATGTTTCACCATAGAATCACTGCACAGGGAAAAAAACGGATGTGTGTAAACAAGCAAAGGTACACCCACCAGCAGCTTGGGTTTTGAAACATTAATGTTGAAATTAGAAAGGCACATTTCGGAGAGTTATGGGCAGATTCGCTTTCATTTTGGCTCCAGCCTTATAAATATCAAATGTCAAAGGAAACAGTTGCACTGAATTGAGAGAGAAATATCCCCGTGCTGCAGAGACATGTTCAGGATCAGGACCACTGGAGTTAGGAAAGGAGCAGCAGCCAGCAACAAACACTTTACAACTGGAAGGGTATTTTTGCCGGTTAACCTGCCACTGCTAATTCTGCTAATCGACATCACTCTGGAATTTGAAAATGTTATCCAACCAAAAGAGAAACTTGATTTTCCTCTTCTGATAACAAGGACAGGCAGGCCAGCCAGGTTGAGCCAAACGTGGCATTACAAAATGCTGCCTGCAAAACCAAAAATGGGACATGGAAATGATGAACTGAGTTTCCAGGCTTGCACTTTGACAAGAAACAAAAATCCAGCCACCAGCATTTAGACAGGGTGATCCCACTTGCAAAGGTAGCTCTGCTCATTTTTCACCAATGCTGTAAAGTAAAATGGCAAAGTTATCATTTTAGATTAGTGGGGCTACTCACAGCACTGGCTGTTCTGAGGGTTTTCAATTTATCAGTGTATTTACCAAAAAAAGCAACAGGGGAGTAACAGGGGAACAGGCCATCAGCTTTGGCCAAGCAAGAAAGCTATTTTGGGTAAGGCTTCTCCTATAAATAAAAGGCTGAGCAGGGAGAGGACAGAGACAACGTACTGCTCGCTCAAGGTGTCAGAGGGGATTTCTATTATCCATGCTGGCGACCTCCCCAAAACACCGAGAAGCAGCGACAGCACACCACTCCTCAGCGGGCACGGCAGACCGGCGAGGCGGCTTCTCCTGGCAGCCGTCCCCTCCATCGGGCTGCCGGTTCTCCTGTCGCCTTGCCTTTGCTACCGCGAAGAGGAGCCAGTAAAGGTGGCTTTCAGTTCCAGCTTTAAAAAAAAAAAAAAATAAAGTAAAATACAGGGGCAGGGCTCACAAACACAAGGCTAAAAGATTTAATTCTTCAGTGGTTCGGGGTTTTATTCACTTGGGTGG
>VXBJ01005847.1:27075-43928 GCA_013400055.1 Nycticryphes semicollaris
GGGGGGAAGAAAATTAACCCCTCTTTTTTTTTTTATCCCCACCTCCCAAATTTCTCGGGAGCAGAGCCCCCGCGGCCGGGAGCGCTACCCCCGCAGGACAACAAAGGCCGGGTTGGGGTAAACTTCCCCGGCACCTGCCCCCCCGCTCCGTTTCGCTTCCCTCCCCGCCCGCCGCTCTCACCTGGCCTGCGCTTCGTCCAAACTCTGGTCCGTGATGGTCATGATCTGCTGTAAGATGTCTCCGATGTCCTGCTTCCTGCCTGCCTCCCCCTCCGCCCCGCCTGGTCCATCCTGCATGTGCTGGGACAGGCCCGGGTGCCCCGGCATCCCCACCCCGCTGTGCGTGTGCATCAGCCGCGGCTGGTCATCCATCGCCGGCCCCCGGCCCCGCTCCGCTGCCTCCTGCCCTGGCTGCCGGGAGCGGCGCGGCTGGGCTGGCCGCCTGGCTCCTCGCTTTCTTTTCTTGCTCGCTTTCTTCTTCTTCTTTCCTCCTCCTCCTCTTCCCCCCCCCTTCTCCNAGGCGGAGGCGGCAGCAGCAGCAGCAGCAACGGCCACGACGGGGCGGAGCGGGGCGGCCGCCCGCCCGCGATGGCAGCGCCCGGAGCTGCCGGGGCCGGAGAGCGGCGGAGACCCCACGTTCGGGGGAGGGCTCCAAACTTTCCCCCCCTACCCTCGGGCCGGGCTCGGGGCTAGCTGGCAGCCCGCTCCGCTCCGCAGCCAGTAGCGGTGTGTCCCCCCCCCTCCACCAGGCCTGCGCGCACCGCTCCCGGCCCTCGCCGCCTGCTTTTGTTCGGCTCCGGACTCCTCAAACTGGCACGGAGGAGCCCGGGGGGGGCGGGGGGAGGAAGGGGCAGCGGCGCCTCCCCGCCCCCCCGGTTCCATTGGCGGTGGCGGCGGGAAGGCCGGCCCCCGCGGGCCGCCCCGCCTCCTCCGCGGCCGCCCGTCAATCTCCGGGTTCAGAGGTGGGCCGGGGGCTGCGCCCCGCCCGCGCCTTAAAGAGGCCTCGGCCGCCGTGTGGAGGAGGAAGGGGGAGGGTAGGGCGGCGCGGCGCGGCGACTGGCTGGTTTCCGGCCTGTGAGAGGGGTTTGGAGGAAGTCGGGTCATCACCGGCCGCAATGCGCTGCTCTGCGTGTCTCCCCTCGGGCCCCAGCCTGTCTTCCACCTCCCCTCAGAGCTGCGCCCTTCAGCTTCCCTGCCGACCCTTGGGCTCATCGTATTTCTATCCCACAACCACTCAGCTCTGCTCAGGCTCCCCTCAGCCACCACACACACATCTCAGCCAGCCTTCCTGCCTCCCCCCAGCACCCTGTCTCCCCTCAGCCTCCCTGTGGCCCCACGGTCAGCCTTTACTGCTTGCCCCAGACCCTCAGGCAGGCCACTGTGCCTCCCCACTGCCCCCAGCCAGCCAGCCAGGTCTGATTCCCCATGCTGTCCCATCACATCCCAGGTAGAAGTAGTGGGAGCAGGAACCCCTTCCAGTACAGCCCCAAGGGGATCCTTCGCTCTCCACTCAGCTGCTGGCATCTACTCACAGTGATGTTTACTTCCTCTTCTCTGACCCACACCATCGCACAAGCAGGGCCTTCCCAAGCACATTGCACAGGGTGGTGGTGCCATGTTCCATGCCCAATGGGCTCACACCTGCCCAAACAGGGCAGGGGAAGCTTGCAGAGGTCTCAAAGCCACCGAGACTGCCATTCAGACCATGTATGTCATGGTGTTACCACACTCTGGAGAGGGAAGCACTTCTGCAGCCCCTTGCTGCAGTCCCTAGGATCTTAGAGCATCCTGTGGCCAAAAAGACCTCTAGGCATGAGGTCTAGTAAGCAGGGACAATGCTGGGACCAGGCTTGCCTGCAAATTTGTATTTGAAAAAGAATAAATGAAAGGTAGTTATGGTGATACAGGAATTTATTTCGTGGGCAATTATTTCATCAGATTGTCCCTTGTTCAGATCTGAGGGTTGCCAGCCCCAGGCCCCTCATAACCCAAGGGAAGATGGGCCCAGGCCCAATCCCTGACCTCAGTATCGGTTGGGGTAAGAGCCATTAGGTTGACAGCAAAGAGAAAAGAAAAAAAAAAGGCAATTGTTTTGCTTCCACTCTTCCTTTTTAATGAAACACTTTCCAGTGTTTTAAGCAAAACATGACTTTTCATTTTGAAATTTCCTTTCGAACCATTAAAATGTTTTAAAGTGGTTGAAGGCAAAGTGAGATGTTTTGATTTTTGTCGCTATGAAATGTTTCACTCGACGCAATCTTTGTGTTTCTTGATTTGCCAAAATTTTTCAAAGGTTTCTGCTTTCTCGCCCAAGACATATCTATATATTTTTTACTTTTCTGAAAAGGCAAAAAAAAATAGGGAGAGAAAAATATCCTTTATCTCGGCAGCTCCACAGGAAGCGGAACTTTATCTAAGAAACAAGGAGCCAAGGGACTTCTCTCCAGAGGTCCAAACTTTCAGACACTTAGTCATCCCTTCACTTGCTTGCTCACACACCAAGTCTAGACTGTCTCAAACTTTGGCAGGGAATCTCCCATACCCAGAGGTCAGTCCAGGGTCTTTTAGGTTTGATTTTGAGCAGCTCCAAGGAGAGGCAGAGCAGCAAAGCTGAAAAGGGAGCGATGGCTGAAGGGGACAAACAGGGACACTGGGGACCACAGGACATGGTAGCCTGCTGACCCTGCAGACTTTAATATTGCAGATCCTTCCCCCATTTCCCAAATCACAAAACAATGCCTCAGCACAACAAGTAACCAGAAGACCCTTGGGGAGCTGATATGGATACGGTGACAGGCACACGTGGGGACAAAACAAGTTGTCCATGGGGTCAATGTGCTCCAGGCAGCCCCATAGCATCTCACAGGGAGAGGGGCAGAGTGACCTGAGCCACTCCAAGGGAAGCATCCCAGCACGGGGCCTTGGAGGAACCATCAGGCCAATGCAGAAATGGTCAAGGCTTTGCCTCTGTGGTCTGCTGGAGTCTGTAAAATCCTTTCTGTCAGAGGTAACTAATCCTGGGGCCTCTACAACACCTCTCCTGAAAAGAACATTTCATCCCTCCATCTCCTACTGCCTTCCACGTGCATGAGATTGCAACAGGTATTACCGAAAATATTCTCCATGAGAGCCAACACTGGACTCCCTTAAAACCCAAACACCATCACCCCTCCTTGCCCAAGACACAAGTGAGCGCTATGCTCTATTATCACTACACCCACTAAATCTTTCTGAAATAAAGAATAAACATTTCCACCACACGTAGAGTAAGTGTATGTGCCAAGCTGCATCGCTTCCTCTCCTCTGTGGTTGTTATAAAGTGGTTTTGTTTCAATGGTGAAGTAGATGGACACATTCCAAGTCTGGCGTCCCCACTCCCTCCAAGTACGTCTAACACTATCTTTGGTTTATGGCAGATTCCTGAAGAAAATGTTTACGGGAGCCTCTTGTTTAAAATCTTGGCTCAGTCAGAGCATAATTCCTATTATTTATTAAATGAAAATCAAGCTGTTGTTAAAGCACCATTAGTGGCAAAGTGGAGCCCCTGAAAACGAAGGCCAAACACATTCTGTTTCTCTGAGCATGAGGGAAGCATCTCCACATCACTGTCGCTCAATGCTCACTCTGCCATGGGATGAAAAGTGGTATTCCTGGCCTGTAACTCCTTAAACATTTTTTTTGGGGGGAGGAGATCCATAGACTTTTTTGCTTTGCTGTCCAAAAACTGACATCTCTGAGTCAGACAGTGTACAATGTTGTCCATAACACCATCAGAGGGGCTTTAGCCGAGACACTTGTGTGGCAATACCCTTCTCCATTCACCATGACCAGATTTACTTTCGTCCCTCTTCTGCAATTTTCCTCTAATGTATTCCATGGAAAAACCAAAGCCATTCCTATTTCCTAGCCAACCGTAGCCCCCACAACACAGTGAGCTCCATACAGATATTCTCTCTTGGGTTAAAGTGCAGCAGAGTTTACATTCCTAACCAGTTTTCAGAGGAGATTCTTAAATTTTCCCAGAAATGTTGTGTTGCTGCTTTGAACTGATTGTTTATTTGTCAATTTAGTCATTAACCTTCTTCCTTACTCCTTTGGCTTCTGATAAGAGAGAAAATGTCAAAGGGAAGGGAAATAGGCTCAGAATGATTTCCCCTGGCGAAGGATCCCAGTCCCCAGAAGCGAAGGGAGTTTTCTCATCAATTTTAGCAAAGACACAGCTTCACTCACGGTGCCAGGTTAAATCAGCGTTCAGGCTTTTGCAGGGTTTGTGTGTTAGACTTTAGCAAAGTGCTTGCGTCTTCTGGAGTGATCTCAGCCTGTAGGTCTCAAAGCCCTTTACAAAAGCAGCTCAATACCCCTGATCCCAGTTAAAGGAGGTGGGAAGAAAAGGCCAGGCAGTAGGAGAGCCAGAGGTGGATTCCCACTCACTCCTTCCCAGCCTCACACTCAGTCCCCTCCATCACACCGACTTTACCATGGTAATGGTGTATTCTAGCAAGAGTCACATTTCTTAATTAATGCATTGCTTATTAATATTTCCTGTTTACAAAATTACTACAAACAACCTAGACACAGTTAAAATTCTACAGCCACAGGGGAGAGGATCAATAAATAAATTAGTTGCATCTAAACCATCTAAACTTGTTGTTTGTTGCTTATTCAAATGCAAGTAACAAAATTCTTACCAGCACAAGTTTACCAAAAAGGAAAATGGCTTTTCCCAATAGCTGACATAAACATATAAGTGCTACCAAACATATTTACATGTTTGAAATAGATGGTATAATTACAATGAGTTATAGTCAATATTCAGTCTTTCCCCGGTTTAAGTGCTACCTTCTGATACAGCACAACACATCCTTTAATTGTAATCACGTGCTCTTTCTTAGAGAGTGTTGCAAATTTTTTATTTTTTTTTTTTTTTGCACAAAAATGCCTGTAATTGAAAAGAAAATGGCATTGTTTAAAATAAATTCTTTGCCCTTCTGGAAATAAACAGGTGACTTCCCTTACAGCATGTTCTATTTCTGGGACTTCTACATCGCAGTAAGCCATCTGCAAAATCATTTTGGACATTTTTCCAGACCCCAAACTTGAATTTCAGCAAGGAAATGCAGTTTCTGAAGGCTGAAAAAAAAAACCAACAAGGATTTTGAAAACAAGTCAGGTAAGAGCTATCAGAGGAAATATCAACAAAAGAAGCCATAGACTCCGCCAATAAAAGCAGATCCGTTCCGGACTCAACATAAAAGGTCTTTTTCCCTCTTTCAGCCAAAACTGATGTTCCTCAAAGGATACAAAATGGCTGTTAAATTCACTTTTATCTAGTGTGTCTCACATTCTGCACAGTGCTTTTAAAAAGAGAAAGCCACATTAGAGGGACAAACGCATGACTATTCCTCAGCTTCTCCATGGGATATCACAATTCGGGCCTCCAGATGAGACCTCCTCTTCACCACCAGCGGTATGAGCTCACTTATGTAATAAACCCATTTTCAGACGATGTACTAAGAAGGCACATCCCTAGCCTTCTTTTTATGGATGGGAAACAGAGGGACAAGGGCCTCTATGAATCACTAGCAAGACCTGAGGTTATCACCCAAAGGTGATCATGTAATACTTACCTCATGTAATACCTACCTTGATCACCGTGTCTGTGAGAGAAATCCCTGCTGCCTTGTGAACTATAGGTATATAGAATAACTTTCTTTGTGTCTCAGATGCAGACTCATGGTTTTGGGATGTTTTCCACCATGTCATCTACCTTCAAGTAGTTTTTATGGAGTTCATTGGCAGACAGAAGTTGGTTTTCCTCTTGAGTTGTCCAGAGATTTCCCAGGCTGAGAAAGGCTGCGAAGGAAGCAGCTCCCCTACAGATTACTGATTTCAGCTTCATAAAAGAGGATTTTAAGGCAATCCCCAAAGACAACTCTCACCAACTTTGAATCAAGGGATAGAGCCAACCCCCTCTGCAGCAGTAAAGTTGATGGGAATTGTTGCCCCATGTAAGGGTCCATGAAGAAGCTTTGTGCTGCTCTCTGAGCTTGAGCCCTGCCATTGCCTGTACCTCCCAAGTTGGCCATCACCACAAAGCAGTGAGCAAAGAGGTCACAGTGAAAGACTTAGGTCTCTATGGTGGTAAGCAAGCCAACAGCTCCAATTTGCTGACTTGCTTCTCAATAAAATCTCCCCCTTGGCTTGTTCACAGATTCTTCCAGTATCTCTCGTGGGGGTTCTGACCCAGTGTTCCTGCAGACTTTCTTATTTTCAGCTGTCCTATCCTTTCTACACGACTGCTGAAGTTGGACCTTCGCCTTTCATTTCATTTTCATTTGGCTTCTTCCCCAACTTCCCATATTTGAGCACTTTGCTTATTATCAGTTTTGTCCCTCCTGTACTTTGCTCAGCTCCATTCTGCTAATTGGTTCGAGCGTGGGCCCAGCATTCCCTGAAAGAAAGCGACTTCCCCTCACATAGTCACTGCCATGCATTCAACACCCTCCCCAGACTCCCCACAGCAAGAGCAACACTTCTTCTCCAAAAGGTGCTGGTGCCCTTGACTGAATGGGTCTGAGACAGTGATCGATATAATCACTGATATATGGTTGTGTCCCATATTGGTTCGTCACAGCCCAGGAAACACGTCCCCTGGCAGGCCCTGAAGGTTGTAGCACAGACAGGTTTCACAAGCGGACATCCATTTTCACTAATGCTCTTAACAGCTTTCCCAATAATATCCCTATACTGCACACCACCTTTGGAAGCGCCAAATTTCAAATAGCCAGCAACCTAAAACTAGAATGTTCACTTTAATTCCCGTGAATTGATATTATTTGGATTCTCATATGATTGGCCAAACCAAGGATGCTTTCACCACCCTTGTCGATGACCTTGTCTTTCTCGAAAACAAGTCACCAATGTTTCCCTGTGGCTCCTAGGTCATAAGGAGGTGTCAAAACCACTTGCTTCTCACTTGTTAGTAAGGAGGTGGTGCTGCAGAGAGCATAACCACAAATCACAGCAGCAGCTCTCCTGCCCCTGGACCCAACCCAAGTTCTCCAAGGACTTTACTTTCACTGGTCGACTGGGCAGAAAACTCGCAAAGCTTAATTTCTTACCACGCTTTCCCAGGAGGAAAAAAATCTCACCTAGAATTGCTGTCAAGCCACATATCGTATCTCATGCCAAAGAGATTTAGGCAGGTTAAGCCTGGAAGAAAGAGAAACTAGCAAAGGCTGCTTGTTTGATAAGGGCACATCTATACTCCAGCAGCACCTGGTTACTGAGGGACACGTGGAACTGGAAGCTGGACTGAGGGAGCAGCTTGCCCATCCTAGGCACTGTTCTCCAGAGGGAAAGCTAGAAAGGACAGGTTGTCACTAGCTCTGAATGAGAGCAAAGTCCGCAGAGTAATAACTGTTCACTTCTTGCAGTGAGCTCAAACCCACCAATCACTCACATTCCTTGGGTGGCCCCCCGACCCCGTCAGCTCAGCACCTGCTAGGGAGGGAAAGCCACAGCCCTGAGAATGGAAAGACAAGTTCACTGGGATTGTGGCTTTGGAAGGAGGTCCTGTTAAGCCAAAGGAGATAGAGGTCTTAGACTGCTCTAGAACAAGCCTGCAGCCTCCTACACCTATTTAGCTGCAGCTTCAATCTTCCCATCCTCTCTTTAAGGAGCACAAAAGTGAAGGTGTCCAAGGGATGGGGATCTTTAGGAGAGGGAAAAAAGATATTTGTCAGAGGACTGGAAAAAGGATGGGGGCACCATGGTTATCGCAGTGGGAAAGAAAAACGGACATGTAACACTCAAAAAGCTACCAACTCTGACATGGTGATTTTCCCCCAATCTCATACTGGAAAATATCCCCAAAGGATGTAAAATAATAAACCTTGTTTGAAGCACTACTAATTTACTCACAGCAAAGACTAAGCTTTCAAATTTTAGAGGCCCAAGTGAGTGTTTCACTGGAGCATGAATTTCAAGGCCTAGGCTGGGAAGACCCCCATCATGCTCACACTATCCTGGCCTCAAATAAAAGAGCAGAAACTCCTCCCCTGTTCCGAGCTGTTAAGCCCCTTCCTCCAGCTAATTGTTCTTTCCCCAGTTGGATAGTCTATTTCTGGAGCAAGTCAAGAATTAGGACAGAGAAAAAGACACCGGCAGAGTCCAAGCTGGAGCAAGGAGGAGAAGGGTCGTCCCAGGTTCCCACTGTCCCCATGGAGCAGGTAGTATTGGGCTCCCAGAAGCCAGATGGGGATGGTGTGGGAGGAGAAAAGAGGGACCATTGTCCTTAGAGATACAGACTGCTTGGGCCAAAGAGGAAAGAGGGCAGAGGCAAAGAAAGCCACAGTGTTTTGGTTTTGCAGGGAAGGAAACATGGGTGTTTTATAGTCATCAACCCCATCTTGACTGAAATGCATGAGCTGTGACCAGCCCAGGGGTGGGCAGAAGGTGCAAAAGCAGCAAAGGAACAGGTGCTCACCCTAGGCCAGGCTTCACGCTGCCTCTACTGCAAAGTCTTCAGCTTTGCACACAGAAAGACTCCTGGCTCTCCTGACACAGAGTCTACTCCTGGGAGACTCCATGTCACAGCCTACTCTAGAATAAGACAGTCTCTGCCAGATCTTCACTGCAGGCAGGACAGGGACCTTCTCTGCACAATGCACTGTTCATCTATAAAGGGATGGACACAAGCAACAGCAGGAGATACCTTCACTAGGATCAAAGTTCGGTTTACAGTGGTGAAGACGTACCTGAATTTTGATGTCAGGTTATCAAAGCAAGTATTTTCAGTGTTGGAGTAAGCTAGAGCAATTCCCCCGTGGAGACCTGGTTAGCCTGACTGTTCAGTCATAGGTCCTCCTCTACACGAGAAACCCAAGCAATACCAGTGACATGAGACTGGCTTTGCATTAGATTTAATCCGTGGAGCTGGGATCAGACTCTAACACAAGCTTTTAGACAGTTTTTTTAGACAGGTTTTTTTATTGACTCCTCTCACCATCACTTAGCTCCAACCCTAAGCACTGGAATGACCAAATACCATCAATTAAATTGCCTGAGAGGAAACAAAACATGCATTTTTACAGTCCTGAGCTGGAGCCCTGTTCTCATGTTTCATGGTGAAAGGGGTCCCTTAGGCTGCACAAGTCACTTGCATTAAAAGGCAAATATTATTATTTCCTGCTTTTTTCTTTGGAACCCATTGCAGATGAGAGAATTCATAATGTGGAATTAGAGATGTCCCTTAAAACAAGAAACCCATGTATCTAGACCTCAGCCTATGTAGGACTGGATAGATCCTTCATAAAGGCAGAAGATTGATCTTGATTTGGTGCTGGAATTGCAGCAAGAAAAATCCATGGTGGGACACAAAAATCCCTTCGTGATGGACTAGAGACAAAAAAAGAAATCAAATTTATGAATCTTCTCATTAGGCAGGTGCTTCTGGAACAAGCATCTCTTCCCAGTTGCTCTAACACTCTTTCTCTGTCTAAAGAGGAGTGAGCTACAGTGTTTGTTGCACACACATACACACACAAATCCCACATGTGCTCTTTCCATCCTGTTTGAGACACAGCTTCCCAGGCTGTATCATGTGCGAAGTGAAATCACCTGAAGAGTGTCGCTTTAAAAGCCACGGAAGTGCAGAGAGCAGCACCAGCAGCAGTCAATAGCAATTTCCACTGCCAGGTCGATACCATCTGATGGCTGTGTAGCTGTAAAGATTGTTTCACATACATATCAGGAGGTGGGCAGGGGCAGGAAAAGTGGAATTGGTTTTAATGATTGCAGGATTCAAAGTACTCCTGGCTCCCTCTCCTCCTTTCACAAGAAATAAATGCACAAAGAGTCAGAAATCAAATTTCCAGCCCTGTCAGTTCCTATCACACCAGCTCCCTGGCTTGGACTCCTTCCCAGTTTGCCAGGGAAGCTTCTCCTAATCCACTGAGAAGTGCATTATCAGGAGATGGAGTTGCAGTCTGTGTCCAAACTTCCCTGCAGTTTCAGGTCATTAGCTCCACCGGTTTGGACACAGAGTTACAGCAGAAGTGCAGCACTCAGGTTCAAACCCAAAGGGTTTCCAGATGAGGGTAATTTGCATGATTTTACCTCTCCAGACAAGATCAGCATCTCATTTTGCTAGATGCTGGATGGCTAAGGAATAGTAGGCAAGCACAAACAGATAAATACAAAACAGAGAGAGGGTACCCATTTTGCAGAGAAAATGTGTGAATGGCTATAGCCTGAAAAATAATTTCTCTTGCCTCACAAAGTACATTTCAGCCAGTGACTCCCGAAGCAACAAATGAGCAAACACGTCTTGGTCAGCATGAAGAGTGTTGCTGTGGGATGAAGGCCAGACCTATGGCCTGGGATTTCCAGATCTGCCCCCGCAGTCCCAGCTCTGCTCCTTGGCTCTTGTAAATGTGCTAAAATACCAGTCATTGCTTCTGTTTCCCTTGCACTGTCTGTCTGCCTGCCTCCTGCCTGAGGCGTGGACTCTTTCTTACAGGGTTTCACTAGCTGGAACTCTCATTTCTGCTAAAAAAACCTCTCAATTGTTTCTGCTGTAACTGAAAGCCAAGACTGTGTGTGCTTTTCAGAAAATAAAGAACATTAGTTTGATTCTTTGTCTTCTAATTTATTAATTCGCTGACATACAAACAGAAAGTTCTCCCCCACCATCACATAAATAAGCAGGATCACTTTCCAAGGAGCTGAGCTCCCACCAGTGTCTCTCCTGACCCTTAACGCCTGGATATCAGGGTGGGAGCAAAGCTGGGCATCTCCAAGCATCTCTCTGAAAAATGGGGCAAAGCAGCCTCTCCACGGTTCATCAGGTTGTGCCAGATGGACATAGCCTACCTCCTCTGCTCCTTAGATCATTTAATAAAACACAGGTCATGACTGTCTTACATGCCCATCATAGAATATTTTATTAGCACCCTCAATTGGGCCTCATATGACAACTGAGAAGCAAACACAATAACCATAAGCATATGCTACCAACAGGTCTGTCTTGTAGGATGCCATGTGAACCTGTATGTAACACGTACACATACATCCTTCCCTCTTTTTCTCCTAGCCCCTAAGACACCAATTCCTATTTGCTGCAGCTTTTTATTTTACTAATAAATACACAAGCATTTCAGGGCTTGATCACCAGCTTGATTATTTCATAGAAAGAATAATACATATGCCCAATATCCACAGCCCTTAGAAGCATGTTCCCAAACTCCCAGCCTCCAGAGTCCTATTAGAAGCAGTAATGGCAGGTAACAGTACCCAAATCTTGAAGCCCAGAAATGGTGAATAAGGTAGACCTTCACTGCAAAGGCTGGAGAAACTTAAGAGTGACAGGCTGCAATTAGTAGGGCTTGGTGAAGTTTTAAATCAACAGAAAACCAGCTGGCATTCAGCCACCAAAGCTACTGTTGCTCTAGATCCAACTTCACAAATAGGTTTATTCCTGGAAAGAAATATAAAGGGAGGAATGAAGGAAGGGGAAACACCTAATTTCAATATTTTTAAACAAGACATCTTGCTGTTTCAGTTTGAAACACACTTGGTTTATACTTGCCCCTTTCAGAGGGCCTTCCAGCTTTCACCAAGTGCGCTGCCACCACCATCCCTAACCCCTACAGCCATGGAGAGGTGGCCACCACAGCACTCCATCCAGCAATACAGTCAGGAGTCACAAGGCAGGTGACAAACATGGTAGAAGACAAAGCCCAAGCTGTGGACATGTTAGCTCAGCAGGAGATTGACACAATGCAGCAGACCTCTGACCCTCGAAGGAAACCAGAAAATAAACCACGTTTCTCTCTACATGTGTGACACTGATGGTGAGGCTACTTCTGCCCTTCAGCCTGGACAGCAATGCAGAACCAGCAGATGATGAAGACTTGAAATTTAGAGCTGTTGAGGCCAGATGACCACTCTCATCGACTAAATCAACTCTGCTACTGTGCAAGTAGAAAAGCAGCTGGAATTTTAGGTCATATCTACCCTGCCTGCAGGAATGATGCATGTATGCAAAGAGAGACCCTCTGAGCCCCATGGTGGCTCCGCGGTGAGTTTGCATCTTTGCTAATTAGTCACCAAGGCAGCAGCCACCACTCTTCCCACTCACAATAAATCAAAACATCACAGAACTCTTTATGCATTAAAAAAAATTAAATACCCCCAAATGCCCAAATGATGTTTTCAGGTCTGCAAAAATAAAGTGGAAGGTGTAATGGTGTGAGTCCAGAGGCAGGGACTTTAAATAAAATCCCATGCACTGGGAGATGCTCAAGGCAGTGGCGAGCATAGCTTCTCCTTTGCCTTTGCTCAACCCTGCAAAAGACTGAAAGGGCTCTGTCTGCTCAGCAGTCAAAGAAAATCTTCGTCGTGACTTGATCCCAGATACCCACAGAGTGAAAATAGCTGAGATTGGCATGGCCATTAGGCTCACAGGTAAAAGGCACAGTAAGCAGCAAAACCCAAAATAAATAGTGAGAGTTGACAACACTGAGTGAGTGAACCTTGAATGGGAAATAAAAGACAATTTTGAACAGCGAGGGTAGTTAATCACCACGTCCAGTTACCAAGGGAAATGGCAAATTCATCAGTCAGAGGTCACGCATGGAGACTGGATGTCTTCCAAAAAGCGACACTCTGGTTCAGGATCAAGTTTTTGGGTTCAAGAGCATCTCTCAGAGGAGAATAATGCCTTCCATCACAGCCTCTGCTGGTGATGCTGGCCTGAGCTGCTGGGTGAGTGGGTGAGGGACAGTGAGCAGAGTCCCCACCTCATAGCCCAGCCTCTTCCTCCAGCCTGGCTCTCCCCAGTTGCACTGAGGCTGGCTTGTGGGGCCCAGCCACGCGCAAAACCCTGCACTGACCATGGCTCTTCTCCAGACACCCCGCCTGAGCCAGCTCCAAGTCCTAGCCTCCGTCACACTCAACCCCAGCATGGGGCTCCTGGCCACCACGGCAAGCTGTGCCACCGTGCTCCCTACACCAAAGCACTGTCTGCCCAGTGCATCTGCAGAAGCAGAATAACGATCACTTTTTTTCCCTGTACTCCTTTTAGTCTCTGCATCTGCTCCTTTCTTCCTTTAGCTGCCATGCAAAACTAAGCCCAAAATACATGCTCTGGCTTCTGTTTACCCTTTCAGGCAGTTTCCTTGATGCCCAAGATGCTGATTTGAACTGACCTCTCTCTCAAAACCACCCTATCACCAACTCAGCTCCCCATCACCAACTCAGGTCCCTATCCCTCCTTGGAAGCAGAAACAAAAATCCAAAGGCAAAGCAAAGCATCCTTAGCATCCCTGATGTGCTCCAGCATCTGGATCTCCCAACCATCACATAGGAGAAAAGCAAAATGGATCGGAGTCTGTCTTCAGCTTTGATTGTGAACACAGAGAGCAAAACGCCAGCTAGTAGGTCACAGCACCACAATCCCTGCATGAAAATGACTCCCCAGATCCCAAAGGGCAGAACTGTGCTCTCCACCCTCCTCCTGCACTAGTCAATATGGCCAATTTAAAGAGGTTTCAGAAGGAAGCAGGTGCCTGCAGCTCATGCTGCTTCCCTGACCCTTGTAAATCCAGTCTCTTGAGTGAATGGCTTGTTTGGAGAGAGCCCTCCATTTGTTTGTCTGGACTCTAGTGATAATAGCTCTAATTTATCTCTGAACTGGGCAGGCATGTCTAATGTGTTTGAGTATTTAGAAGCATTACGGAGGTTTCATTTGGTCAATTGTTTCTTGAAATCCTTTCCCACACACAGAACAGCCACACAAAGTTGGAACTGCTCCACTGTGGTCAACCCCGGGAGCCAGAGTCTGTGCTGCCAGCCTGGGAAGGGCACACACGCTGAGGCCACTGGATTCTCCAAAGCCTTCAGTGCCCTGTCTCTGAAATTAAAGACCAAGCAGCCAACTTTTGAAAGGGACAATGACAAGACAGTCTGGAACACACCTTCATGCCTCCTCCTGCTTGGACCTTCCAATCCTGTTTGATTTATCATCTAACTCCTCAATGTAGACACACTCCATCTCAGCTCAGACTTGATTAAGCAGGGTTAGCTTGGCATCTGCACTGGGAAATACAGCACAGTTGGCCAACACATTGTGCCTAATCTTAAATTAACTCCCTGTACAACAAGGTCCATTCCAGCTATAAGCAGCCACCAGCTGAAGACCTTTTAAGCTGGGTTGCAGCAGAAGGGGTTAACCTGAGTCAAGGCTGGGGACCAGTGGGATCAGGTCACAGGTAGAACATGTGAAGCAAGCACAGAATTACTTACGGCTGAAGCCTACATGGCTTAACATGCTTCTGTCCATCACCTGCACTGTGCTTGCAGGCCTGCGCATGCTTCGGCCCGTGACAAATGCAAAGTCACGTGCTTCAGCTTAAATCGCTTTCATAGAGGTTTCAGCAATTCTCTTCATGCCATTTCAGCTAATTTTAGCTACGAGCTGAGAGGCTGTTACCAAGGTTCAGGTAGCTGGTGGCAATTTATCAGGTCACCCTGTTGGGGTAGGGAGCCTGATCCCACTCAGGTCTGCCCTTCCCGCTCTCCCTTTTCTGAACGCAGAAGCATTGAGAACCAAACCTCGTGCAGCACCTGTAGCCCCAGAGCAATTTAATGGAGTGTTAGCATGAGCAAGTCCACCTTGCTCCTGTGCTCGTCCCCCACGCAACCCTGCACACCAAGATGCAACCAGTGCCAAGGTGGAAAACATTGGGCATTGCCACCACCACACAGCCAGGTGGAAATGACACTGCAGCTCCTTGTGTGATCACGAGGCTAATTTATAGGGGCCGAATGTAATTACTTACTCTGGCACACGGCCAGGACAACAAGGTTAACACCCTCGCTCTCCAAAGAGTGCCAGGGGAGTGTTAGAGGGATGCTGCCAAGTCATGTTATATGCCTTGACTTCAGGTGATGCAAACAGCAAGCTTTAGCAAGGGCCATTTGGGAGGAAAACAGCCGTCATGGAATTTTTTAAAAAGGAAAATAGAATAAGGGATTGGCTTTCTGCTTGTCTGTTCGAGTTTACTAACTTAAACTTTGCTGTGCTGCACCAGGGACCCAAGTACAACAGCCCTGCAGAAAACTGCAGGCTTGCTGACCCATCCTGTGATTGCTTTGGAAAGTTTTGAGCCTCTCTTGGGTTTGCTAAAGAAATCTTGTGAGGCCTTGAAAAAAACATGACGTCGTCACTATCCCTGAGCTCCTCGTCCCTACCACAGCTTTGGCAGTGTCTGAGCCATCATCTCCCGGAGCCGGGGCTGGCGCAGACACCATGTCCGTGCTGCGCCAGCCAGAGCGAATACTCAGCTCGACAGACTCCTATGGTGCTGCCAGAAGTTTCTCATGGCCCTAAATTTTTTTTACGTGGGTTTAAAACAGATTGAAATAGCCCTTGTCAAAAATAAAAGACACCAAATTTAGCCTTCCTTCCCCCTTCCCTGCCTCCCATTTCCTGGAGTATTTGCAACAGGCAGCTGGTTGGGAGGTTTTTCCCTAGGGGTTTTGGCTGTTATTTATAAAGCTTTGATGAAAACTGCGAAAGAAAGGGAAAGAAAAAAAATAAATCAACTTCCAGGTGACCTCTCTCCTTCTGCAGCAGCTCTGTTCCCTGCAGCGACGAGGCATCACAGCAGCCACAGCTTCAGGGACCACATCCAGCATCCTTTGGGGTCAGTGCAAACCTGCCCTCTGCCTTCCCTGGAGTTTCTCACCAACCCCTTCTGGCCCCAAGGGATGTAGCAGTGAGGGATAGATACAGTTCCATTCATTTAGAGTGTATTACTTCAGCAAAAAATGTCACAAACCCCCACCTCTTAGCAGCACTGTGTTACTGGCAGGTGTCCCTGGAGCTTACTGGTCTGAAGGACTTCCCAAAAATGTTTGCATAGGACCTTGGAGGAGCTGGGCTGCTCTCCCCTCCTGGTTTTAGGACAAAACAAAGAAAAATACACGATTTGTGACAAAAATGTCACAAATGTTTCTTGTGACTGCCCCACGGTCAGGATGAGAGCAAGGCTAGTTCCATAGCATCCAGAACTAGTGTAGGCAATCTCATGTCTGCTGATGAACCAAAAAATCCAAATAAATGAAAACCTCTCTGGCCTTCACCTTAGTCCAAAAAGCCACAGAAGAAAGGGCAGAATGCCAGTCCCTTTAGCCTCTGCTGGTCACCTTTCCAGCAGATGAGTAAGGACGAGCACAACAAGAACAGCATCCATGTGGCAGAAATCCCCTTTGTAGGGCCACAATGGTGGCACCCTCTGCTCAGCCTGATGTGGGACCCAGGATGATGCCCAGCGTGGGACCGTTATCCCATGCTCCCTACTTCTGCAGCTGGTGGGAGGAATGCTGAAATGATGCATATGCACATATTTAGCTGTATATACATGTGTGTATGTGCTATGGCATACATACAATGCATATTGAGATAAATAATATTTTGAGAACAAACATTTCATTTTCAAAGTCACTGTATGACAACAAGTTAATTATCTATCATATCATCTCTCAAACCCAAACATTTTGAAAGCTAGGAAATAACTAATTAAGATCATCATAAATCTTACTCTGTCTCACAAGCACATTTTCCTAAGAAATAGGAAGAAATACAGATTTCATCACAATGCAACATCCGTAACTCTGACCTATAAGATATTAATGGCTAGTTCATGCAGTTTCTTTATCTAAACACCTTTTTTGCAAAGGTTACCATAAGGTAGCACATGATAATTATTTGGTAACACTTTCCTGGCAACCTGACTTCCAATAAATCTGTAGACAGAGATAGTTAGGAGACCAAAAAAAAAAAAAAA
>VXBJ01005847.1:43955-76945 GCA_013400055.1 Nycticryphes semicollaris
AAAAAGACAACATTGGGATCCTCTCACCTAACACAACCCACATGACTTCCTCAGATCCATTTTGCTTTGAACCAGGACAAATCTTATAAAGGAAGATAATTAACTGCTCTCAGTTAAAGCTTTGCTCCCTTTTCCTCCTCCAGACAACTGCTCCCAACAGGCTACTTACACTCAAGCCTCTACACGTTCCTGGGGCTTTCCTCTGAAGTGTCTTTAGCCACAGCTTTGGCAAACAGCTAGACGTTTCTAGAAGACAACTTCAGATTGATCCTGGATAGATAAATCAAATCCAACGGAGAAGATGCATAAAGCTAGGCCAGAACTATTAACATGCTCAACATGACTGAAGAGCTTAAGGACTTGGACATATAGGAAATTTCAGATTGTTTTTTTAATTAGAGTGTGAAACGCAGGTGGGACAACCATTCAAGCAAGTCTTTGAGCCTGGAACCATGTTTAATAGGAAAAGGGTGCTCACATGTAGCATCAGGACTACAAATGAATAAAGATGAGGTGGGGGAGAGATCAGCAAAGGAAGACACATCTGGAAATCAAAAAATACAGGAACAAAATGAAACCTGGCAGGACTCAGGCAGAGTTAGACTTTGAAGGGTAGACAGAAATACAGAAAAAAGGGCTTTTGTCATAAAAGGAGAGCAAGTGACAAAGCACAGCTATTCTGCACTCATAGTGGAGTTTTGTCTTTGGGTAGTTTAGACATGTCCCCAAGCACAAATCAAATGTTCAGTGCCTGATGAGGGCAAAGGCAAAGAAAGCACACACAGAAATGGCAACAATCCCCATCTGTGTGACGGTCCAGAGGAGAGGGAGGTAGATACCCTTTATGGGCTATCACTCAGAGAGGCAGCATCCAGGAGCCAACCTCTGTGATTGCAAGGCAGGAGATGTAGCACCTCTGCTCAGCTCTGCAGAGCTTATCTCAAGCACCTGCAAGGCCTCAAAACAAGTTTTGAAGCTGGAATCATTTGGGGCTCGGAACTTGCTACATGGAAAGTGAGCCAAAATACAATATGGCTCTTGCAAATTTGGGTATTAGTAGGAAAATCCCTGAACAAGCTTTCTAGGTGAATCAGGAGGTTCAGCTGTGGAAGACTTCACTGACTGGTGTCCCATGGGACGCATCCCATTGGGGTGGGAGTATGGGCATCATGGGACATGGGACCGGGAAGCAGAGAGTGGCAGAGTAGGGTTAAGCTGAAGGACTGAGGAAGTGCCCTGCAAGACTATTTGCTTCCTTTGGGTACAAAAAGCTGCCTCCAGCCCAGCAGCTGCCAAACACCAATCTACCTCCACATCCACAAGTCAGGGCCATGGCAGGAGCAGAATCCTCTGGCCTTGGGGCAGAGTAGGCTTTGATAGAGTCTAGGGTGGGAATTCAAACAGATTTAAATATAGTGCTATGTACAAGGAGGCTCTTACATTGATGAAGCAGGCCCTCATTTTGTGAGGAACATTTGCAACTGAATTTAAGCTAAAAGAAAAAAAAAAGGCCCTTTTTATAGTGGAATTAAAATGTCTAGACAGAGCCTCCCTGGTGCAACTGGACCTGCGTATACTGATTGCGATACACCTGATAAAGCTTCCCACGTAGACAGGGACTAAGAAATACTTTGGCAGAAATTCCAGCAGGAGCCATTTTAAAAGTCTTTAATCTCAAGAATTACTTACGCTGTGTAATGAAGTCTGCATTGTGGCTGTTCATTACATGGACCCTAAACACTAGAAAACAAGAGGATTTTAGAGGATTTTCTTTGGCATTATGACAGAAATCCACAGCATAGACAAGGCTGGCCCTCACTGTGAGGTCATACCTCCCTCTAGCTGCTGGTCCTGGGGACTCAGCAGCCTTTGACCACCCAAATCCGACACAAGCTCCTCTTCTGACCCTTCCTACGTGCCAGTGCTTCCAGTGGTGCAGCTCTTGAAGTCACTTCTTGCTGACTGCAGTGCTCCTCCCAAGTAGAGCAAAATAGCTCAACTTTTGGGGAGGACATACTCCAAAAGGATGTAGAGAGGCCAAGAGTAAAACCCACAAGGGTCAAGGACTTCTTCAAAATAAGACAGTATAGATTAGTCAACGTGGCGTGCAGAGAGCCCAGGACCCTCTGCAGAGGAGGCATCCCACAGCAAAGATACTCATGGCTTATGCCTCCCCGTAGCCCACTTAAACCCACTAAAGACCTTCAAAGTCAATTTTCTCCCTCTGGCATACAGCAGGATCCAAGCAGTGCTCAGCATCACACTGGTCTTCACAGAGATATGTTCCCCAGACCAATGGCCCTAGGTCTCCAACCTGCTATTACGATTTTGCTACATAACTGGCATCTTCAGGGCTAGAACCAGAGCTTGCTATCAGAATGCCCCCATCATCACCAAAATGTCCCAGAAATCCCAGAGAAGGAGCTCATGCCTAGAGCCACAGTCACTCCATAACATCTCACAGGGCAGCAAAGCAAGCTGCTTTTTTGGAAGGATGCAAAGCCTTTTTTATTTTCTGAAGAACTGGATGGGAACCTTGAAGATTTAGCAGGTTGGAGTCTCATGTCTCAAAGATATCTTTTGTCACATACTTTAGAGTTGGCCCAGTTGGTCCCACTGGCATTTCCAAGTTAGCTTCTTCCTTATATGTTCACATTGAAAGGGGAAAACTTGTACAAATCCTAGACTGATGGTCCCTTCATCCAGCCACTGCTTAGCAATGTTGGAGAGAATGTGTGTGTGATTTCCCTGCCTGCCATAAAGCTGGTGGTAATGACTCCTCCCAGCAGGTGCCATCCAGAAATCTAAGTGATCCTCAACAACAACCCCCACGCACACTTTCCTTAACTGCAACTTATTTTCTTCAGATGCATCTGGACACGTAAGCACTCTAGAAGTGTAAACAGGCTTTGAGGAGCAAGAGACAGAGACCAGCAGGAAAAAAAAAGAAATCAACATTTCAATGACTAGGATGGGTGCAGCTAAAATACTCACCACTCACAAACCTCTAAAGAAAAAAAAAGTGTTCCTCAGGCACAGCAGGAACCTTATCAGCTCTCCACAGCACAAACACAATTTCCAGCTCCGATCACTTTTCTAAGCCAAACCCACAAGAGAACTAAAATGGGACTTTATCACACAGCTGAGCATAACCCTGGGGCTCCTTCTTACCCCTCCAGTCAGGCAGGTTGTGTGTGCAGGAGCTGGCCTTCATGCTATTCCAGTGCTAATTGTAGGAAAGAGGCACCATGGGGGGAATGTGACTTCAAGCCACATTCCAGCCCGGGGCTGGGGAAAGTCTCAGACCTCTTAAATTCATCTTACTTCTTCCAGTATTTGAAAGCAAAGAGCATCTGTATGGCAAAGCAATGACCGTAGCTCTGCTCTTCCCCCTTTATTCCCCAAGCAAAAGCTGGCTCTCCAGAACCCCTCTGCAAGATCTTTAGAGATCTAAGAGAGTCTTCACACATCACCTGAAGGCCCCTTTACTTTGCCAGCAAAACATAGAGGGGCTCCAGCCAGAAGCCAACTGCAGAGAACATCTGCAACAGACACTGACAGAACCAGTGTGTCTGAATAGCCACATGCACACACACACAAACAGACACGCACACACACACACTGTCCACCTTGCAAAGTTTCCCCTGGATTTTTGTTACCATGTCATCTATTAATTACCTAATTACATCTTCTAATTATGGGATTCCTCCAGTATTTATACTCATTACATAAATGGCGGCAATTACACTAATTAGGTTAATGATACAGGATAACAGTCTACAAATTGCTTTAAAGGGACACTCTCAAGGCACATAGGCCAAGGATGCTCCCTGGCAGGTCAGCTGGTGGGTGGCGTGCAGACATGCTCACTCACCCTACATAGCTGCTGCTGCTGCCTCCTCGCGTGGCTTCTACCTGAGCACTGGGGCTGGCGCTACGGGGCCTCGCTCTGCCCCAACAAACAAGAGAACGGCTGCAAAGAGAGCTACCAGGGAGATAAGGAAGCTCTATTGCTTGCTGCTAAATTGCTTCCAAAACTGTGGTCTGCTGTTTAAGTGTGACCCTCTCTAAGCTGGAAAGCTGGAGGAAGGTTTGCAAATGTTTCTTCTCTGGCTCTATGGAAACCTGGGAGGAAGAAGGCAGAGTACCCACATCCTTCTGGGCTCCCCAGCACCACTTCTGAATGCTCCCCAAACCCCTGAGTCCCGCTCAGCTGGGTACAACCCAGTCTCTGGCCTATAGGCATTTCCAAAATGGCAGGTTTGCAGAGAGGAAATCCAGCTCCTCTGCTCTAGCCAGGTTCCCTGGAGCTCCACTGGCACTCGCCAAAACCAAGCATGTCCTCAGGGTGAAAGGCAAGCCACAGGAGGCTGGAAGGAATCTATTTTGCTGAGCGCCCTACTTACCCAGATTTGCTGGAGACCGAGCAGCGCATGACAAGGTGCTTGCCCCTATAACTCATCCAAAAGGATCCTAAAGCAGGGCCAAGCTCTATTACTCTCAGGAGTGGCTTCGAGCACAGGGAGAAAACTTTCTCGCTTGGATTTGAATGTAGGCACTTCTCTGGTGGAACACGGGAGCCCTTTGCAGCACTTTGGAGTGTGATGAATGGCCCTTTGTCCTGCAGCCACTACAGAAAGAGAATGTAATTACCCAAACTGGAATTCGGCCAGGATGTAATTTTACGCTGAATGAATTTCCTTCTCCCCCTCCTTAAAGTGTTTGCAAATCCCCCTTTAAAGATAAAATCCCAGAATAAAATCCAGCGCTTGCTTCAAAATTGGCCCAATTCCATTATAAGTCAACTGAACAACTCCATTTTGCACCTTTAAGGCCATGGAGCTCTCTATGTTGCGCAAGAGATTTCATTATTGGCAAGGTTGAGGAACGCTGATTTCTACTACTGAGCTGCTGTCTTAGCCCTAAACTATATCCCTGTGTCAGCTGCCCAAAGACATGTGTAACCAGGTCCATTTTCTGAAAGATATACAGCTGCGTCCAGCTTTATAGCCCGTTCCAGCAGGACATGGCTGGCACTTCCAGTGGAGCAGGCTGACCGGTCTCCACTCTAACAGGCAGGGTCTATGGCTCCAGCGGGAGTCTTGCAGGAACATATATCGATTGTAAATAATGTCTCAATATCCTATAGTAGGTCATAAATCAAAAAGGGGTTGAAATATCTTTTCTCCAAGGGACTTTTTTTAAAGGAGTCTATTTCTTGTTTAGCAGTTTTCTTTTTAGAGTTACTGCATCGACCTTTTACCCCAAGTGCCAGGTTTGAATCGTGGCTGGCTATCCCTGCTTGACCTTCCCTGGGGACATGCAGCAGCTCTGTGATGAATCCAGGTCCCTCTTGTCCCATGGGAGAACAGTCACATCTCGCACTCGGGCCAAACCCCTCACTCCAGGTGTTGTCCCTTGCCTTGTGTGTGCCTTGCCGAGCAAGCCAAGACCCACAGCAGCCACATCTCCTCTGGTCACAGACTATGGCCTGAGGGAGAGTCTCGGATGTAACAGCACTAGAGACATGCACCATGGAGATGGGCATCTCGTAAGGGGTGCAGGAAGCAGAGATCCTCCCTGCTAGTATGGAACAACACCATCTTCAACTTCTGTGTGGTTTATTTGACTTGATACCAACCCAGAAAATAAAAAGAAGCTTTGAATCAATGAAGACCTCGTCCTTTCTCCTGTGCCATAGACCCTGAGAGATCTCTCCAAAAACCCAGCTGTTAACTCAAACCTCTCCTTTCCCTCTTTGGAAAAAAAGCTACATGCCTCCAAGCTATATATGCTGGCACAGCAATGCAGCAAAAGGAATAGCCTCAGGATTTTGTCCTGCTGGATGTGTCACGGACACTGCCATTGGCCTGGGGCTTGTATCAACACAAGACAGACATAGCCAGCCTCCAACCATGCACCAATCACCTCCTCAGCAGTCATGACTTGCAGACCTATTTGACATGGTTTTCAGGGCAGAGACCCCTTTTCTTGTCAAGTTCCAGTTGGGCCCTATCACAGAGTACCTTTGTTTTGCAAAGTACCAGTTTCTCAAATCACTGCATTACTCTGGAAAACAAAAAAAAGAAAAAGCCTACTTTGGGCCATTTTTAGGGGTATTGAGCAGAAGGAACTAGATACCTGACAGGAGAGGGCAGAAAAAACCCAACAGTTTGATGTCTAGAAAGTCCTCTAAAACGATCCAAGCTGAGGTTCCCTCTTTTATGATGCTATGTGGCACCTGGGGATACCTCCAACCCTTCTCCCAGCATCTCCCGTGTGCCACTGGCATAATGTAAGACAGGGTGGACACAGCACCTTGATGGCCACAGGCAGCAGGACACGGTCCTACTGCTCCCCCTCCAGCACTGCCTTGGTAGAACCTTGGCAATATTGATCTCTTCAAGTCCAATAAGTATTTGAGCTTGACTGGCAATAAAATCAAGCCCAAGGAAAGGTGCGATGGGATCTCTTGGGACTGAAATAAGAGCTATGATGTTTAAAGAAGCCAAGAGGGAATAAAAGGGAAAAAAAGGTGGGAGGGGAATAGCATTTACCCGCACAAAAGCAAGAGCATTGACAATAGCCCAGCTCAGCTCCAGGTTGCATGGGAGACTTTGGAGAAGGGGGTGGGAGACAAGGTGGGAAATTACCAGCAGCTTAAGAAAATATATATGTAAAAATTAAAAAAAAAAATAAAACTGTATCAGCATTGACTAATAATTTCCGGGCTCTGCGCAGATGTCATTAATGACCCTTTTTATTCATGCAGGAGTTCCCAAAGAGGAGCGTAATGTTCCATTAGTAATAATTGAGGAAGTCTCCTGTCGGGATTATGTCAAAACCTAGAGATGCTGCTGCTGCCAAAACATTTTGGTGACAAACGTGTGAAGCGTTTGACAGAAGGTGCCACAGCAGGTTGAGACGGCTTCATGAGGGGAATCCTAGGAGGAGAGAAGAGGTGGGAGACAGCAGCCGGGTGAGAGCTGAGCACCAATTTACTCACAAAACACAGCTCAAGGGATGAGCCCACCTCTCGCAACAGCTTCAGAGTCACAATGGCACCTCAGAGATGTTGTGGGACAATGCTGAGGATTTCAGCTGACCCATCTTCTCCCCCACTCTGAAGACACTGCAACGTACATGCAGTATATCGTCTGGCATGGCTCAGCACTGCTGGATCCTTTCACCCAGGGACAACTGTGTCCTCAGCTACCAAGGAAAGGCAGGGGTGTTGCGACACCCTGAACGTTTCTTGCTGCTGCCCCAGTGAGGGTTGGGAACCACTGCAGTCACCAGCCCAAAGGTCAAACCCAGGACAAAGCTGCTTTGGGCAGTTAACCCAACATGTCCCATTTGGACAGGATTGAGAAAATATCTAGTGACACAAGTATTTCAACCTACAGCATGGCTGGACAGTCCCTCTTTGAGCTATGAAACACCAGTGAAATTTAGACAAATGGGAAAATAAATTCATTCTACCAAATCTTTCCCATTTACAATCAGGATATTTCTATCTTTGCCTTGCAGACACAGAGCCCTGCTTGACCACAGCTGGTGCCCAAGAACCAGCATTACACTGCTGCTGCACAGACACCACCAGAAAACACAGGAAGAGCAAGTGGCTTTCCATGCTCAGTCCTTTTCCAATAAAGGGTTAGTTAATGCCTTGCGAGAGCCAGAAGAACATATTCCCTCCTCTGCCCTCATCATCCCCATCACCATGCCCCTTCTGGGACTGGACACCAGCATTATCTGCCCTTGAACACTGCTCTTCCAAACCAGAAATCATCTACCACAGCGTATGGCGCAGGCAGCCATGCTGTGAACTGGTACCGCCACCATAAGCTGCCTGGATCCAGGCATTGTGATACGCAAAGATCTGTGTTGCACTGTTGGGGCTTGCACAGCTTGGCTCCACGACAGACACAAGTTACTTGGCGAGCAGGGAAGCTGAGGAGAAAGCATCAGCAAGGCATGGGAAAGGATCTGCAGGCATTAGTGGGAATAAGCCAAGCAGATGGGCAACACAGTGAGAGCTGGGGAAGCTGCCCTGGCTCCCCATCCCCAACAAGGGAGGCTTTGCTCCCCACAAGCACAGCTCCTCCTCCAATATAGCCTGGCATGGGGAAGCACCTGTGAGTCAAGCACCATGAGCCTCACATTCCCAACTTGCTGCACAAAACCAGGCAGGTCACTTTGCCAAGTCACCACATGCTGCCAGAGGGGTGAAAAAAGGGATTTAAATGCAAGCACTGTCCTGGCTGCAGCAATGCAGCTATGGAAGCCCAAGCCAGAACATCTAAAAGTCAGCATTTTACAGAACCATTGACAAAAAACAGAAGTTTGTCACCACCATATTATTTGCCCCTTTAGAGCAGGAAGGTATTTGGAGCAAAGACATTGGTTCAGGTAGCATTTAAAGCCATGAAATTTGAATTTGAATCCAGAGCTGGAGTCTAAAAGCCATCCCAGTTTGCAAAGATTGGTTCAGGCTCATTTCTACTCCCCAGACCACAGCAGAAGGGCCTCTCTTCCCCGGGGCAGGAGCAAAGCAGCTGGTACTCTTCAGCCCAGTTAACAGACGAGGTCTGGCCACTGCAGCCGAGGGCTGCTCCAGATTTTCTAGTGGTTTGTTCATTGAGAGGCTGCCAATGTGTTAGCAAAGAGAAATGCACACTGGCCTGATTCTCCCCATCCAAGCTCTGCCTTGCACCAGAGCAGGTCTGCTGCAAGCTGGAATGAAGAGCCTGCCTAAGGAGAGCATGTGCTTGGCTCTCTGCTGTAACCACCTCGTTAGAGGACAGAGCTAGGGTACATCCCAAATGGCTCCAATTAGGGCAACCCCCTTAGAGACAAGCCTGTGGGCCCCCTATGCCACTTCGCATGCCCAACCCACAGAGTCCTGCCCACAGGTCTGGTGTAGTCAAATTAGCAGTGTCATCTCCCCCAACACCTGCAGAAAAGCTGCAGCTTCTGGCCCCACCGCAGTGGCCTCACGGAGTCAGGCAGAAGTGCCATTGAAAAGAGCGTGAAGGCTGATTGCTGTAATTGAGCCTACCAGGGGAATTTCGGTCTGTGGGAATGCACAGTACATCCCAGCCTGCAGGAACGGGGGTGGAGAACATCTGAGCTGTTCCTTTCGAGGACTAATGATGATGGGTTTTTGCTAGGACTCAAGCTGGCATAGATGAGAGCTCCCACAGAGAGCAGAGTCAGCCAAATTAAGCGCTGGTCCTCCCATGGAGAAATCCAGTCCAGAAGAGTTAGTCACAGGATGCTGCCAGCCTGGGTGCAGGCTAAGCAGAGAAGGAGGTGGCAGGCAAGGAGCCCTGCGTCCTTGCTGGATTCCTGCTGAGGAATCAGCTAACTCTGGTCTTACAGCCCATACTATTCAGGTGGTGGTAAGAGACCAAGTAGTGATGGCAAGGTGATGTGGAGGATGGGGGCAAGATGATGCTCAGGTCAGGTATTACATGGATTTAGCAGCAGAAAAGGAAACATACATAGCCTTGCATGTGTATGCACATGTGTGCAAGCACATGTATGTTCAGAGGCACAGAAAACCTTCACCACAGTCAATGCCCTTTTTACCATTTTGCCACTTTTGGGGGCTTATAAATTTTCTGCCCTGTTTTGTGGATAAGTTTACACCAACATATGGTCAAATATCTGCTAATCATTCACTAACTATTTCTAACTGACTGAGTGTAAAGGATTTAAATCCTGACTGGGTGTGAGAAGCAGGTCTCATCTGAGAGGTCTGAAAGGTGAACGTGGCAGTTGCATTGCTTTCTTGCCTAGCATGGGAAATTATTACTAAAAGATTTAACATGACTGTAAATAAGTTTGTACCAAACTGATTCTTCAGAGCCACATCCAGAGAGAAGAAACACAAGGAACACATTGTTGGTACTTGTGGTTAATTGCTGCCTTTTCTTTTGGGTCTACTTGGTTTGAAATATTAAATGCAGAAGAAACCATCTATTTTTCCTCCATTGCCTGTCAGTAGAGGAAGTGAAATATGTTTTTTTCCCCCTCTTTTTTTATAAACAAGGAGTATAAACTGTTTTATAGTAACTAGATAAAATTACACAGTATTTTAGTCAGTGGGGAAAAATATGGATCTCTGTGTGGTGGTATTTCTCCTATCTTTCTCACTGACTGTACGTTAACATGACGACTCTGCATAACTCAGCTTTGCAGAGTTGTCACGGACCTCTTTGAGCTCAGACACCATCCAGTCTGCCCCACCAGGGCTGTCCTCAGTCGGTGACATGCATTTTAAAGAGTTTGATTTCCCTCCTCTAATGCCCCAATAACATAAGGAAAATTTGGACTAGCAGTTACCGATTTAAGCCTGTATTCCACATACAGCCGTTCACCTGCTGTGTCCCACAATCAGCTTTTACCCCACAAAGGAGCACAGATTCAGCTCACTCTATCACATGGTGACTTAGAAGAGACATCTCTTGGAGAACAATAGTAGATCAGAAAAACACACCAACTTTTCTCTTCAGTACCAGCAAACCAATAAACCGATCCCTTCTTTACTCTGAAGGACCAAACCTTCTGCCACCACCACCAGCTTTTTTGCTTCAGCTCCATACTGCAAAGCATCCTGACAGACCTCTTGCCCTCTGGAAACTCCAGTCTTCCACAAAAGCAGGGAATTTTGAAGGCAAGATTTCACAGCCACAACATTTCTCCCTTTGACCCTGAATTTGCTCTGAGGACACGCCAGTATTTCAGAACAAAAATATCTCCATATCACTTTATACCTTTTCCGATGGCAACTCTGAAATTTCAGCTTTTCCTCACAATGGTATATAAAGGCATTTTCCAGACATTTATATGGGATTAAAATTCAACATTTTCCATCACTTCCTAACAAACTGCTTCCCTAACAGAGTTCGCTCTAGTACCTGGGGTGGGAAATTCAGTGTATTCCGTACAACCCTCTTACATTTTGACTGGACAGTCAAAACAGGTGTGTCTGTAGGAGAGCACAAACCTGAGAGTTGGGTTGCTGTCACACCATATTCCTCTACCCGCTGTCCCAAGCAATGTCAGACACCTGTAGCTGTCACCCTCACTCCAGGACATCATCACCTGATTTGGTCCAACCCAAATGAGCATCTGGAGCCACCACAAATTTTGCAGTCAGTGAGGGAAAAGACCCCCCAGCATCCTTACCTCTGGGTTCCATCCTGCTGCCTCTGCTGCTTGGCGAGAGTTCTGGTGAAAGCAGAGACACTGGTTCTCCATCGCGGCTGTGGTGGGAAGGCAGATTGACCTCATCACCAGTGTCTTCAGCCCTTCAGCACATGCACAGCTGCAAACCCACTAGACAGCCCAAAGCACGGCAAGGGAAAAGTGTGCAAATGGCTTTAGATTTCCCTGCCAGGTACCGAACCCCCATCTCCTTTACATGCAGAAAGTCAGAAGCACTTTCCTAATCAAATGAGCTGGTTTGCAGCTTTTAGCTGTAAAATAAATGATGAAAATTTTCATTTTGAACTGAGCATATCCATCCCTTTGCACTGTGTTTGCATAACCCCTTGCACCCCACGATGATACCATCTCTAGTGCTACCAGAGCATCACACTGCTTCAGATGAAAAAAAAAGAAAAACTCTCGTGATTATTTTTTAATCCCTATTTTTCCAGAGAAGGGTGGGGAGGTGGGGGGAGGGAAGAAAAGAGAGGATTTAATCTAAGAGTTTCACAGCCTGGAAGTCTTAGCTGCTCCAGCAGTGTTAATGCCTGCTATGCGGTGCTGACCCACGGGGATTCTGCTGTAGGACGTGGCCGTGGCACGGAGCTGGAGCAACGCTACCACAGCATCACCCGTAGAGGGAGCTTCCTTGGGGAGCCAGGCACAATTGACGCCTTTTCATCAAAAAATGTTGAGCNATATGAAGTATTGATTTTAAAGTTCTTGCGGTTTTTGGTTTTGATTTTTTGTTGGTTTTCTTTTCCCCCTGCCCCTTCAGCAAAACAGGCAGCTTCAGGTTAAACCTATTGGAAATGGATCTTTTGTGAGAGGAGAGAAAAAGGAACAGGGAAAGAAATGCTTTGCCCGGCACTGGGTGTTGCAGTGAGCTTTTAGTTGGATTGAATCAAACAAATTGCAAATACTCACTTTTCCATTCAATTTTGTTATAATGAAGGGGGCGGGGGGAGGGTAGAATCTAGTATTTCAGTGAAAATAAGATTCTGCATTCTGCCAGCGCTCAAGTGTTAAACAGCTTTTTCAACCTACTGGATACCACTCAGGGTTTGAAATGTGAAGCCCGATGGCTGTTTTTCTACACATTTTCAGTTTAATTTCCTTGCAAACAGGCTCACAGGCTCTGGTTACTTCTCCATGAGATCTCCCCTACCCTTTGGGCACAGCCACAGGATTCCCACAGCTCCCAAGAAGGTGGAGGAACATCGTTTTAATTCACTCTGTGGACGGCCCAATTAGCATCCCAGTAAATTATTACCTCGGGGAAAACTCCAGCCTCAGGACTCAGCAGACAGCTGCGAAGGCAGCCGGCGTGCGCCCCGCTTCCCTGAGTGGCACAGGGAGAGCTGAGAAGATGGAGGGCATTTTCTCCACGAGGCAATGGTGTTCAGGTGGCCAAGCAGCACAGTTAGATGGGGAGAACTGTAGATTATCTCTGGTTTATAGTTCCCTGATAGAAGGGAGGGGGAGAAGCACAATAAAAACATGGTCAAATAATTTGTTCTGCTGTTCAAACTTCTGGACAAGGCGAGAGATAAGACGCAGCTCCACCCCCCAGCTGCATTTGATCTATTGGGCTTTGAAATTAAATACTCTCCCTGCAACAGGCATAATTGTGTCCTAGTGAAAACTGCTGCTCCAGGCTCTCCCATATCTCTGCGTTGGGGGCTCCCTTCACTCAGCACATTAAGAAAAGAAAGTCACAGAAGCAGCTGAGAACCTTGTGGTTGGGGTGCACCACAAGCAAGGGATGGTCCTTACACCAGGTCCTAACTTATCTGGTGAAAAACACCAGGCAACCAGGCCAAGGCTGTGCAGGTGATTTGTGTCCCAGCAGGGACACAGCCCAGATGCTGACATGGTCCATCATGAAGCTGCTTTTGCACCTCAGTAACCTGTTGCCACCTTCTTCTTCAGATCTCTCTCCTTGTTCCCTCCCTCCAAAATGCCTTTGCAATTCATGTGAATAAAGCACCGGCAAATAAAACCACATTGAGCCCACACTGCAAACAAAAACTGTGACCCTGTTGCATCCACTGTGAAAAACAGGAGGGCTGGGGGCAGGTAAACTAGCCATTTACTGGATGAACTTATAAAAAACCTCTATTTTCATGAATAGATTTGGCACAGGTATCCTCACTTACCTCAGTGTGCTTTGGCTTCAAAAGGGCCGAGTGGATTTTCTCTACTAATTTCAGCATCCCAAAGTTACCCCTCCAAAAGTTTGCCAGTCTTGATATTGCAATAAATAGCTATTTCCATGAAATTATTTTCAAACCTATTTTCAGCTGAGACAGTACCAGCATACAGACACCAGCACCTGATCAGGGATGCTTTAGCATCATGAAATCTCTACAGTCTTCAGAGGATGGTGTTGCATTTATGAAGTGCAGTTTTTTTATAACTTGGCAACTTGGGAACCCATCTCCTGGGCTCTTGATGCTGGCCACCAGTGTTTCTCCAATGGGACATTCATGCCTTTTACCAACTCTGGATTTATACTACAGTATCTCCATCAATTTTGATGGACCTATTCTTGACAAGGTCACAAGGGGAAATGAGAGAACTCCACCCCTTAACCATGTATCATTTGCTTGTGTAACCATCAGATCTCCCCCTGCCATGACTTTTTGCAGCCTTAAGATAAGGCACAACCTGCTCTACTTCTGTGTGACCTTGCAGTGAATTTTCAAAGCTCGAGAGTACAAAAAATTAAGAACATTTCCTTATATGAGCTGTAAATATTCCACTTTTTGACTGAGCTGTAGTCCCCCATCCTCCCCAAAGGAGGAGAGGGCAAGTGGGATACCTAAGCCATCTTCCTTGACCTGTTTGCTAACTGACCATGTCCATTCTCACTTACTCTTCTGTACATACAGCATCATTTTTCCTCTCTCAGTCAGATTTCAAATATTTATTTTAGTCTGTTATTTACATAACAGGTTTATTTTTTTTATTTAAGGCTATTATCTTATTCTGCTCACCTAGATAGAAGCAGCACCTAGTCATCTGCGCTTGCCAGACCAAGCCACCCACTAAACTTATTTCTAAAAGCCCCACAAAACACTTGCTTCAGTCACATCTTTTTTCTCGCTCTGTCTCCAATACATTAGAGTTATTTCGTATGCCGGCCCCGTTCTCCAACATACTGTCCCTCTCACCTGGGCTAGTGTCTTCTGGAAACAACTGTAGCCCCATTCCGCCATCCCAGATCACTAATGAAAGCATCACCAGATGCTAGCCATCCTGCACACATTTACTCAACAACTCCTTTCAGTGCAACAGTAAACCTGTGGTAGGTGCTCTCTGACTTCGAATTTCTACCCACTTCTGCAATGTCTAGCATTTCCTCTAGATGATTCTCACCCACTTAGGAGACCACCCTGTCAACCACACCTAGTAAACTCAAGATGCTCAGCTTCTGCTCTTTGCCTTTTCTCCAAGACCCTCTATTCAGTAATGCAAGGAGATCCTATTGGGCTGATAAAATTTTGTTTGAAGTCACTTGTGTTACCTGTTCTCACTCCCTTCTTTCATCCTAGGTTTGTAGGTTGACTACAGGTCTCAGTGCTTTTCTGGGAAATGCAGTTAGTATGAAAGCTGTGTAATTGTCCCATTCCTCTTTTCTCTCCATTTTCCCCTTTTCCAGTACCTAACTAGGATCACAGCTGACCTTCTTAGGGGAAAACAAATGTGATGCCACTTCTTTGGCATCATCTGTTGAGTGCTTTTCCTCTCCCCAAGTATGAAACCAACACCTCTGTGGTTCTGCAACTGCTGATGTACTGCTAGAGCAATCTCTTGTTACACTTGATGTCCCCTGCTAATTGCATCTCACTGTGTGCCTTGGCTTATCTGATTTTGTCTCTGCGTGTGCATGCTGCACTTCTGTACTTGATCTTCGTGGCCTGACCTACTTTTTATTTCCCCCAGGTTTCTTTCTGAGATCTGAGTTCTTTCCTGATACTTCCTTTCTCCTGCAACACTGTAGTCTGAACTGTGCCTACAAGAAGTTGTGACTGACTCTCATTAACAACTTTTTTCCCCTTAAGATTAGCTTCCCAGGGGGCCTTACCTGTGCATGACCAGCCAAAGCTGGAGTCCCCTGATCCATACATAGGTCCATTGCTCTCCTCCCTCCTGCTCCTCAGCACCAGTTCAGTAGCTTCCCAGCAACTCTAACAGGTCACTTCCATATCCCTAGCCAGCTTCTCCTGCAGGACCTTCTATCAGAAACAGGCTCTTCCCCAGCAGTTCTCCCATGCTTGGTAATGGAGATGGTCACCCACATGCTCCCAAGCATCACTGTGTCCTCTGCATCTTCTTTCCCCAGGAAAGGATATCCCACATTAACTGAATAATGCTGCCAGCTGCTCCCTAAAACCTCCTTCACCTGGTGCACTGGAGACCCACCTCTGTGGTAATTGTCCTGGTGTTTTCCCTTTTAATCACCATCTAGAGACCTCCAGCAAGTCTAATTGACCCCATTTTCTAGCCTCCACACAAACACATGCACCCTTGACATACAAAACATACCGTCCCCCATGCTCCTGCCTGCCTTCCTGGCTCCAGCTATGTCCCTTTAACGTTGCAATTCCAGAATACAACTTTTCCCACTAATTGAATCTTGTTGCTTTGTTACAAGCCAAAGCCCCCAGCTCCCCCCACTCCTCTCCCATTCATCTTGCATTCAGCTATCGGGTGCAACAGTCCCCTCCGCTCTTTCTTGGCCTTCCTTTGATCTTGCTTTGAATAGAAGAGGTCAAGCTACATGACCACAGCTTCTTTCTTCCATCCTTAAAGCCCATGACTCCAGTGGTGATGGCTGGCACTCCAAGGGCCAGCGGATGGCATTTCCAGCAGCGGGTCAGGGCTCCAACACCCCTGTGGGCTGCCAGGCTGCCTTTGCTGGGGAGCACCTACCCCCAGCTACCTCCATCCTTAATAAGGCCCTGATACTTGGCACTTTTCCCTCTGCCTCAGCAGCCCAATTCAAAGCCCATTGAAGGCAACAGAAAGTCTTCCATTAGCTTCAGCAGGAGTTGGATCAGGGTCATGAACTGCCATAGCTGGTATCATCAAGTTAGTAAGTTGTCCTCAGCAGCCGGGTTCCTGCCAGGTCCTCAGATAACACGGCTATGAACTGTACATCCTGGTGCAGAAAGCAATGAGACTGGGAATTTTACTCTGGATTGGCACTGCAAGAGAAATCCTTGCTAACCCCACCAGCACCTAGAAGGGCAGCATCTAAACCAAGAGGCAAGGAAGAGAAAAAGGACAATTACCCTGTTTAAATCCACTCAGCTGCTCGTACCCAAAAGATTTACCTTCCAAGATGGGATCCTGATAGCACTCAGGGCTGAATCCCCAGCCTGAAGTGTATGAGGTTTAATTACTGCAGCTTTGTTAAATCAGCTCAGTTAAGCCCCTGTGTAATTGCTTTTTTTCTGGGCCCAGCAGTGGTTTATTTGAGGACAGCTCAGGCTGATATTAAGATGAGTGGAAGCTGCTCTTACGATGTTTACATCACTGTGTTTAAACCAGTTTTAACTCACACCTTTTGAGAAAGCGCCTTCAAAGAGGTGAGGCCTCAGCCTTTGCTCTGGTTTGTGCAGAGAGAAAATAAAATGCTTTTCACTTTAAATAAATGAATGCCAGTTGCACCCAGCGCTATTGGTGTGCTTTAGGCAGCAGGTAGTATCATCAGTCTCAGGCAGGATTGTAAGGCACCCCAAAAAAGAGAAATGCCACCTGGCAATTGGGCTGGGGCCCAGGCTCCTGCCCAAAGAAAACCATGCACCATGGAGCCCACAGGAGCCACATTCCAAATCCCGTTGTGCTTCCCACTGCTTTCGCCTGGCTGGGGAGAATCCCAGGACACGCAGCGCCCAGGCGATCCTCTGCTCCATCCCTGCAGCCATGCTGGTTGCTATGGTTACGGGCAAATCGTTGTGTTTTGCAGGGTGGGAGGGGGTGGTGGACAGGACCCAGGTGACAAGGTTTGTAAATGAAATGGCTTTTGTGGGAGGGAGGACCCTCGCTCGATCCTCAGCAGCCCCGCGCCGCAGAGCCGACCCACGCCGGCTGCGGGCGCCGTGCAAATTTGCATGGAGCTGACAAGATGACAAGGTGCAAATACACCAGGCTGCTCGGGAATAATTTTTACAGCAGCTCTGCCTTGTGCACGTTTTTATTGCAAAGAGGGTAATCGGGCCTCTTCATTATTGAAACCATATTTACTACCCCTCGGCCGCTCTCTCCCATTTTTGCCAGCCCCTTCCTTCCCCCCTTAACTACCCTGTCCTCCACGAGATATGATCTCATAAATTTACAGTGTACTTGCTGTCTGCAAAGTGGATGTTCAGTTTCATTTTTATTGGACTTTACGATACAGGCGGATTGCATTTTATTTGTTGCACTGCTACCAGAAGGCCTGAAACTGGAGGTAAATGCTGGCTGCAACAGGGATTTGGCCTGAGAAGGGGCTGCAGGATGGGGCTGTGCAGATCCTGGGAAAGCAGTCAGCATGGGATGCGCTGGCTGCAAGCAGGACAGCTGCAGAAGGTAGTGCTTTGGAGGAAGGCTGCCTTCCTCTTCTGCTGGAGGAGATACTGCTCCGTCTGCCCTGTAGTTCTTCCGGCTCCTCCCAAGAGGGACTGGGATCAATGCGGGCGCCGTGCCTCTCTCCCCAGCAGCCAGCGTGATTGACAAGGGATGCACAGCAGGAACATGGCAGCAGTTTCTCATTGTACACTACTCTTTCTGTAGTCAGTACCCTTCCCAAAAATGCCTGTCTCAAGACTTGCTCTCAGGCTAGACAGGCTTGTCCAAACCTGCCTGTCCAGCACTGCCCTTAGCGTGACACTAATGTACCTTAACAAAATTGCCAGGAGCCACAGGGAATGGCAGCACTGTGTATGACACCAAGGAGGTCAGCCTCTATGAAAACATCTGTTGCAGTCGGTGCATTGCTCCAGATTTACCCTACTGTAAAAACGAGCAGAAAATAAGCTCGTCCCCTTAACTCCGAACCTCTCAGAAGGCTTCTACTTATTGCCTGGCACAGGGGGCAAAAATCCCTCTGATGTGGAGTGAGCGCTGCCTGGACCTCTGCCCAACAGGCAAGGGCAGAGGGAAGCCCATGTCTCTGCTCCCACAGACACTGGCTCCGGACTGACTGCCAAGCCAGGGACTGCTGTCACGGCTGCTGTAATCAATCGCTAGTTTATTATTAAAAAGCTGTTTCGCTAGTGCACAAAGAATTTGTTAGCACGCAGCAAGCTGTGTGCCCTCTCGACATCGGGTGGTGAGCTGGAACCACATCTCGCTGCAAAGCCACCTTCTTCTCCAGGGGAAAAGGCTTTGCAGCCCTTTTAGCAACTGCCCAGTGGTCCAGCAGCATTAGGAGCCCAACACACTTTGTATCCACCTCATCTCGTCCGGCAGTTTAAATAATCAACTTGTGTCGATTCAATTCAAAAAAAAAAAAAGGGAAGAATTGTTTTTTTTCTTTTCCAAGGTAACAAGGAGAGGCCAAGCAAAGAACCGCAAAGCAACATAAATGATTTAGCACCCAACGATTTTGCCAGGGAAACGCTAAAGACAGAGTCTAATCCTTTCATCTAACCCTGGTCCTTCTAAAAGCTTTAAGCTAGGAGTTGACTCAGCATGTCAGTGCCAAAAAGATCCATTGACCTCGAGTTCAGTGCTGAGAAATTGAGAAATGTTCTTTTTAATGTCTATTCAATAAATACAGCATCACCCTCTCCGTGGGCTGAGCAATCCACTTCAAATCCATTACGGCACGTTCTCACAGACTGACAAGTTGTCCTGAGACAATAGTGGCTGCCAGATGAGGTTAACCCTTGCCGAGGGGGTGTAAATCTTTGTAGCCACAAGACTTTTGCTCTCAGAAGTCCTTGAGAAGAGGGGAGGGGAATATCTGAATTGATGACGAGTGGCTGCTGCATGTGCTCTTTGCTGGACCAAGGTGATCTGCATCTGTAAAAAATATGCCCAGTCAACACAGCCAGGCTTCTGACCATCTTGATGGAGGAGGGGAGTGCTGCTCTTCCCTCCCTGGTGGGCTGGTGATGCCTCAAAGCACTCGTGCTCCAAGCTCCTGCCAGCCAACACAGCCCATTGGATTGGCAGCAGGATGGATGCTGTTGAACCAAGGTTTTGTTGGGAAGAACCACACCATACTATCATCCCTCAGGGAGCTCTACCAGTAGCCAAATGTGAACCCCGGAGATCATGGTACCTGGAGAAATTTGGAGCTGGAGCCAGTTTGGAGACTTCTGGCCCAGGCATGGTGAATGTGAGCTCCATATTCAGCTCCCCAGGACATACTGGGATCATATCACCTCCGAGGCTGCATGGTCATGCACTTGGGAGCACCAAGCTGGCTGGATTAAATACATGGCCAAGGACAACAATGGGGCAACTCAGAAAGCAACTCATCCCACCTAAGTCCAACCACTCCTGGCAGGAGGCCACGGCCTCTGTTCCCCGCCTCCCACCCCCCCAAAAAAAAAATGCATCATAACACAGCTTCTTCATCAGGCACAGCCTGGGGCCAGCAGCAGCACCGACCTCCCTCACAGGACATTGTACCTGCACAAAGACCAGCATGGAGCTGCTTTCCAGGCTAAGCTTTCTGTCCAAGAGCATGTCCATGCGTGGCGTGACAGCAGTATGACACCACTTTACCCGCCACCTCATATCTATAACTCTAAGGTTGTCATACATAGGGATGTACTTTTCACTAGCTCCTTGTTCCCAAGTGCCTCAGGTGGTGGGTACCCTATGGTTGTCTCTGATTACATATATTAAATATAGATATTTCAACATTGGTTGCTCTGGTCATCTCTGATTCATCCATGGTTAGTGGAACCTGACCCAACCAGAGGAGCTGTCAACCTGTCCTAACGTCAGAGTCCCAGATCTCTGGGCTAAGCAGACTTAAAGAACTGGTCTCCCTCTGCAGAAGGTAGAAGGCACCCACTTGGCCAGTTTAGTCCATCAGAGCTCAATCATAAGGAGCAAGGAGTCCCTGCACTGCCTGGGGGCACCCTGCAGCCAGCCAGACCTCCTTTCTGATGGAAAGCCCTGGACTGCTACAGCTTCCTGCACTAATGACAGTGCTGGAATCATTAATGAAAATTATCACTTTAGTAATGGTAATCATAAAATAATTCCAAAAGGTAAAGCTACGGGTGCACAGTCAATCTGCAAGAAATTGGAGCAGAGGCAGCAGGGGAGCCCTAAGTCTTCAGTTTTATATTTGGTTACAGGTATTTTACAGTGCGACCCCCTCCTCCTCCCTGATTTCAAGATGATGAGCTTTGGCTCAGCAACACACAGCCAAGCTGGAGACTGTGGCAGTTTTGGGGGGACAATGAGGTGCTGCAGCAGTCACTCAGCCTTTTCAGGTTTCTCTGACACACTGGGGTAGAGGAGGCCGCATGAGCCGGTATTTGAGGTTCTCTGCTGACTCAAGGAAGCCATCCTGTATTATGTTTATCTGGGTCACATTTACAAATTCTCTTTTCAGCTTTGGAGGCTGGAAGTTTCTATTTTTTCCCCCTCTCTCCCCTTGTTTTTATGTGCTGGCTGAAGGATGCCTTGCTGAGGTCTGCAGGTACAGAGGGCTCAGCCGCAGGGCTGTACTGGTAATTACTGTTTGCCAGTTAACTAGATCATGAAGACCAGCAAATGTTTATCTTTGATTAGGCTGCAAATCTTCAAGATGACATTCCTTACTCATAGAGTCTTTTAAGATATAGAACTCTTCTGGAAATCAGAAAAAGAGCTTTTGTTTATGGAAATAAAACTTACATATATCTCACACACCAGCTGAAAGAAACATGGAAAGGCCAAATGACTGCACCCAAAGGTTAAAGTCCGTGAAGTCACAAAACAACCCCCCTTTTCTCTCATGTCCTTGTGAGTTGAACTGAATTAAATTAAAAATCTCATGATGTTTAGGAAAGGAGGAGGCACACTGGAGGCTTTTGCTCAGGTGGGGCTGCTAACACCAGTAGCACCAGTCCTCACTGATGGGCTTTTGGACAGTTGGACACTTAGGATATGCTAGTAAGTATTTCTATAGTAATAAATAGAATGTGCTCAGCACTCTTCTCCAGCACTGTTTAATTTACTTCTGTAGGCATGACCTTAAATACTTCCTAAGAGCCATACCAAATCCCCTCCATGTAGGAAGACAGAGCACACAGTGCTTGAAAGCTTCCCCAGCAGTATCGCTCCTGTCCAAGTCACTACCGAGACCTGCTCCAGAAAGTACACCTGTGTCTTACCCTCAACACTGGTTGGATGCTCTGGACCTGACTTTTTTTGGTCCCCCCAGGCACTCTGTGGGGAGACCTATCCCCAAAAAAAAGCACAGCCGCTGTGTAGAGGTGCAGCTGCTTTGAGATAGGCAGAGGGATTCTCAAAATTTATCTGAAAGGTGCCTCGGGGCAAGGACTACCATCATTGAAGATACTGCTAGCTGAAAGACCAACACCAAGCAATGATATTTCAGTCCCTTCAGTTTCCCACTCCTGCCACACCAGCCAAAGAGGCCAAATGGGAGAGATGCTGACACAAGAATTTCCTTCCTAAAGTTTTACATTTCCCACGTGCATAACAATACACATACCTATCACCGACAATGTCCTCTAGACTTCCCAAGAGAGCCTGGGTCTTGCCTTCAAACCCCACACCAGCACAGCCGTGCGGTAACCTGCACTGCCCATGAGAGGTCATGGGCAAGGCCAGGACCAGTCCAGATTCAGGTCCTCTGCTTAGGGCTTAAATAAATGCCCCACATGCCCCCATGCAGGGCACATGGGTCTGCAGGGTACATACTGACCTGATCTATAACATTTGTGTTATGTTGGAAGACCTGCTTTGACCATACTCACAGCACACAGCTCTGTCGCAGGAGTGTTTCCAGAAGTTGGCCAAGTCAAAAGGAATCAAGCAGGCAGACTCTAACCATCATCACCAAGACAGCACCATGCAGGAGGAGGCATGAGGAAGGCAGGGGGACACTACTCTGCTGCTTTACTAGACACGGCCTATTTATTTGAAGATAGGTTGCAATGCCTGTCACCAGTACTTCCTGCTTGGGTCGCCAGCACCAGCCATGATTTTGGTTCTCCCTAAACCTGTGGTCCATTGGGCCACCATCTGCTAAGGAGAGATGATGTCCCTTTCACATGGGGAGAGGACATAATGCCAAGGCACTGGCAAAGCTGGTGATGGACCACCTCCGTGATTCTACCAAGATGTAGAAAAGGACCAGGACAGCAGTGTCCCACGCACTGATCCCTGCTGCCACCCTGACCCATGCACGCCAGGGGAGCCGCCTGGCCATGGGGTCCCTTTTTTATTACCCAGACTTTAGGAGTCTCCTCTAAGACACCTGCTGACACTACTAATTACGGTCCAAGCTGCCAGTGGCTTGGTGCGCTGCAAGAATTTTCTGATTGCTTTTTTGGGGAGGGACAGGAGCTTTCCTTCTCCCTTTGTCTCCTCAATGAAGGATGTGCTCTCGGGCTGAAGTCCTGACAATCCAAGCTGCTGAAATGAATCCTCTTCAGTCTATTTACTTGATATTTACCAAAGTCTGCGATCAACAAGAAAACACATCTCAGCAGCTCACTTGGCAAGAGAACGAATTGAGGCAGCACTGCAGCTGTCATATTTATTTCAGTGGCAAAGCAGGTCAGGAAAATTGATAAAATTAATCATACAAACTAGCAAACACCGGGAGTGAAGGAGAGAGAGAACGAAGGGGAGAGAATGAGAGTGAAGGAGTGTTTGCAGCACCAAGCTGCACCTGCTTTTATTTCTTTTAATGGATTTTTTTTTTTTTATGCAATGTCACAGATAAAATTGGTGCAAGGTACATTATTTTATAAGTAGGTTTGGGGAGGGGTGTTGAGATTACTGCAAGCAAATGCCTATTACACCAGGACTGAGCCCTAGCCACGGGTTTTGCAAGGAAATAGGTATTCAAGGACAGAAGTGATTTTTCAGACTGTCCCCATAGACCAGGTGGAAAGGTCCTTGAAAGCAGTATCTAGAGGTGCTCTGACCAGGCACATGTTTGGGCCAGGGCTCCAGGTGGCTCCTCAAGGTTCTCCCAAGGTTGTCCTTGGGACCATGTCCCTATTGCCTTTGCCAGCTGGATGCAGATGTGCCCACGGCTCGTGACAGCTGCATCCACCAAAATGCAGAAACCATGGCTTTACTCACCCCTGTAATACAGCATCTCTGGGGATGTCTCCTCTCGGGGCATCTCACCAAATGTATCTCCATGGTTTTTGGACCTCAGACTCAGGAAGCATGGATGAGGCACAGCTCCAAGGGTCCCCCAGGCTCCCTGGGCAATGAAGTCTTGGTTTCTGTGACCACCCGTGCTGGACTTACACACCTGTGTTACAAGGATTAACACCAAGTTTTCTCTCAGAGGCTTTAGGGGTCCATCTGCATAAGGAAGCTTGCAGAAGCTAATATCTTTTTGCCATGGGCTCCTCTTTGAGCAGAGATCTGCCTGATTTCACGCTAGGAGTATGCAAGCCGAAAAGAGCCAAACAACTCTGGGAAAACCTTCAGGGAAGGTATCAAGCACCGAGGTTCAAGCATCAACCTCCCTCCCCTTCTTTCTTTTCTTTAAGAGTTTTTAGACCAAGATTTAAATTGTAAAAATTGCCATTTCAGAATGAAAAGTGGAAGAGTGCATTTAAAGGATGTTACCAAATGGCATTTTGGCATTTCTACACTTTAGTTTTCTGTCATAAAAATAGCATGCACAAAACTCAACCCAAATTCAAAAATAACACTGGTCGCTCTGAAACATTTTCTTCTCTTCTCTCCCTTTTCTCTTCTTTTTCCTCCTTTCTCACAAACTGAAGATTCACTAAAAAATATCTCTGCTCTAATTTTGAGTCCTTTTTCTCTGGCTTTCCACCCTCTTCTACACCTCTCCAGGCCCTTGCTTCATGTCCCTGTTCCTAACATGAATTACTGTTCTCATTGCTCCCAGCACATTAAAAGTGAAGCTAATTAACCAGCAGAACAATTTGCCTAACGACGTGGTAGATTCTCCATCACTTGCAGCCTTCAAGTCAAGCCTAAATGTCTCCCTAATAGAGCTTTAGCAGGGTAGAGGAATTCAGGGGTGAGGGTCTCAGACCCGCACAAGGCTGCAGGACATACAAGGTCTCCTTAGAGACTTTGGGACCCTAAAACTGGGGGCCCCACCTGCCCCTGGGGAGGAGGGCATCCATCAGCTCCAATATGCTCATCCACAGCCTCTGTCCTCACTGGGGATGGGGCTGCTGAGGGGGATGACAGTGGTCTTTGCCAAACCACGGCTGAGGAAGGATGGCGGAAGGGACCTAGAGGAGGTGAACCCCAGGGATGGTGACAAACCAGTAAGAGGCCACCAGAAACATCGAGGCTGCTGTGGAAATCACAAGAGTTAACAAGCATTTTAGGAAAAAAATCCTTCTATAAGATCTTGCTGACAAGCACTATTAAATATTCATTCTATAGACTGCGGAGACATCATTAGACACATACGTTCAGGCTTTGCATACTCCCAGCTCTGGCATTTGTTTTATGCTGCACTGATAGGCTGAGGGGACCTCAAGGAGGCTGGTGCCAGCTCCCGTTAGCAGAGCCATGCTCCAAGGGGCAAGCACAGCTTGCAAGGAAAAACACGGCCTCACAGCCCCAACGCTGTCTGTATGACGTGCGTGGAGGCAACTCGTGTGTTTGGGAGATGCTTATGTTTAAGGTGCGTTATCTTCCCCTTGGAAGACTAGCAACAGAGGTTGGAGGGACAATTGTGTCCCAGGAAGTCACACTGACCACCAGGAGCCACAGTCCCACTTCAGACATCCTCCTGGATGTCTCATATGGACATGAGCTTGCAGGAAGGAGGACTGCCTTGCCTTCACTCTCTGCTCACATGCACACCTCGGCACAGGCAGCACTGCCTGAGCAAGCCCTCTCCAGACAGTCATTCCACCAGGGACCAAGGAGGGGTCCCTTGGGCACCTCTGGAGATGCCAGAGCCTTGCCAGACCAATGCCATCTGCCACAGGTCTCCTTCCCAGCTCAGAGCCACTCCTCCCTTTTCACCATGCGAAAACTCATGTGCCCACCCTGGCTGAAGCTGGCTCTGCCCACGGGAAATGGGCCTGCACACATGCATGTAAATACATACATATATATACATATATATATATGTATTTTTGCATACATTTGTGGTGACGGTACCATTTTTTTTTTAAACAATCTGTCCATAAATGTCACCGAAAATTCCGGTCTCCTTTTATTAAACCTGAAAAATGCGTATAAATGTAAATAACAAATGACTGATACAGGGAGAGGAACCAGAGCGTCTGCTGGCGTCACCCTCCCTCCCTCTCTCCCTCCCTCGCGCTCTTTCCTCCTCGTGTAATTTGCATTAATAAAGAGGCTGTTCCTTGTCGGAATGTGTTTCATCCGGTTTAAAATCCCAGGGCGATCCACCAGGAACAGCTCTGGGAGAATCCGACTGTCAGAGCCGACAAGACAAATGAATCCCGGTGTCAGGAGCGTGTGGTTCAACGATGACAGATTGAGAAGAACTGTCCCCCTCTCGACAGGCGGGCTTCATTTTCAAATTAATAAATCTGAATAAAATATTTTCCCTTTCATTACGAGCCGAGCCCGGATGACAGTTCCCGTGACAGGAGGGAGTCGCAGTGTTGATGAGGAGACTTTGCATGAATTCCACCTGGGCTTCTTCAGCTTTATTTTTACCTGCAATTTCATCCCTGTTTACTTCTCTCCCCTTCCCTCCTCCCCTTGCCCTCACTCTTGCGCTCCCCCTCCCTCCTCTTTCTTCACCCGCTCTCAGCCCCTCTCCTGTTCCTCTGCTCCTCCTTTCCCCACTGTCCCCCAGTGATTTGGAAGCCGAGCCCTGGACGTCACTCCTGCAACACATGCACCGGCTGTCTCACACCTCAAATGCTTACATGTATGAGATGCACCAAGGTCTCATGTTCTTGCTGCAGGAACGCTGTTTTATTTCCACACATGCACAGGTGCCTCGACCCCACTCAAAAACCACAGCCTACACACCTAAAGAGAAATGCTCGCTGAGCACCGAAGGCTACTCCCAAGGGGACTGGAGGCAGTGCCATGCTGCACCCCGTCCCAGCGTACGGGCAGCTCAGTCACCAAGGGCTGTGCACATTCAGCGGCAGAGTCAGCCCCAGCTGAAACATACAGCTCATGCCTTGTCTCCCAGAGTCCCACCACCTGGCTCCCAAGGTGGAAGATGTGGATTAATTTTCCTGGCCTGGTGCCTCAGGTACATTTGTAAGGCTCGGGAGAACATCTTTGAGACAGCAGCACACCGACAATTCGCATGCAGCATTTGCACAACAGCACTACCAAAACCAGTATCGAGCTTTGCCTCAGTGCAGGAACGTGTTTCCCCTCCAACGCCAACACCCACTCCCAGGGACATGCAGTCTGCAGCAGCACTGGGAGGTCCCTCTGCCCCCTTGGCAGTGCCCCCCCACACCGTTTTCTGTAACTTTCATGATGCCCAAACCAGTCTTTGCTCCGGAATGTGCCTTTGGACACTGAAGGCAGGCAAACAGCAAACAGTCACGCCGCAGCCGAGCATTCGTGACACTCAAGTCTCCGTTCCGCCTCTGGATCCCACTGTGACCCATAAACATGGCTGGAGAGCCCATAAATGTCTTTATTGCCGCATAGCCTCCAAGGCAGTGGTGTGGCCCACATCCCAAGGATGTTGCAGAGATTATTCAATGATGGTCCCCATGCAACCTCAGCACAGCAAATACTAGCCTGGGATGAGGGCTCGAGAGCTTCTTTCCACTGCCAGAGGATGTTCTGGTTTAGGTAAACCTCCCAGCCTTCTCCTGCACAAGATTTGGTCTTTAGTTTAGGTGGTGCTCTGGATCACCCCAACTTGTGACATGGCACCTAAGGAAGATCACACAAACCCAACCCAAAATTTGGACTGAGTTGGCGGTGGCATGGAGGGAGCAGAAATAGGAGAGACCACAGTGGGAAACGGAGTGTCTGAGCTGGCTTGGGAATTGCAACAACTCCAGGGCAAGTTACAGAGAAAGCTATCAGAAGTGGAGGTGCTGGCTGATTCTTCACAAGCCCAATATCCCCCTCTGAAGAAATTAGAAACATTCCAACAGCTATAGCTGTGCCTGACAGTAAATTTGATTAACTTGCCCGTGGAGTTAATGATATAGAGGGCCGTGTGGATTTTGTTGTAAAGAACACAGAAAAGACAGATGAGAAAATGAGAAAACAAGAAAGTAAATTTAAGCAGCTGGAAGCTTTAACAACTGGCATGATAAATCCAATAAAGAACTGCTCGATAAAACCCAACCACTGGAAAGCCAAACATGGGTTAGGGAGGGAGTGGATGTGCTTCGGATTCACAACCGAAGCAGGAGAGTGATTTACACATGGTGGAAAAGTGCTCCCAGGTCACTGGCAGGACTACTGAGAGTGAGCAGGCTGCAAGCCCTCCTTGTCTGTTTGCTCCCAGGGTACATGGCAGTGTTGCTTCTCCTATGGCTGTCCTACACTGTCGAGGTGAAACCAGGGTCCTGTTCTCCTGGCTCACTCCACATCCCCTTTCCAGTCTTGTTCCAGTTTCCTTTGCAGGGCCAGGATGAATTTGCTGAGGCTGACAAGAGCCTGGGGGGGATTCACACCTACCAAGCCAAACTGCGCTGACTCTGGAAAGCAGCACAGCATCACAAACATGCTTGCCAACCAAATGCAGACCAGGTATTGCCAAGAAGCCTGAAGTAAAACCCAACATTTGGACATCCATATTCTTAAGTTCTATCATCTTTAAAATTTAATTCTGCTGAACCCTGCTGGAAATGACAGACAAGAGGAAAACCTCTAGGAAAATGACTGATGAGAACACATCTCTACTTATTCCAGTAGCAAGAGCTGTGGTGCAGCATCCCATAGCACCCTGTTATCCAATACAGAGGCAGTCTTGGAGTATCACTATATCACGTAAGACCCTCCAGGATCCTTGCTGTCTGCACACAGAAGCAGTTTTGGCACTCCCACACCGAGCTTATTGATGTTCCCCATCTAGTCACATAATTCCATAGGTTAGCCACCACTACCAGCCTGGTCCAACCACAACACTGTGCTCACGCAGGGGGAAGGCAGAGACACCCTCCCTACAGATCCAAGAATCAGGAGTACAGGGAAATGAGGACCAGGGCCACCCATGCAGTGCCAGATGCAGCTGGCAACAGTCCAGCCACTGTGTTAGCTCTGGCACAGCTTCCCTAGAGCTCTGCATCGCGGGAGAGGGTGTTAGCTGGACACAGGCTGAGTGCACGGAGCTGGCCTTAACCCAAAACAACCAGCCATGCTGGGATGAGCCCAGCAGCATTTAGGCTGGATCCATGCAGGACCACCCAAGTACTTGACCTGACATTTTCCACTATCCATATCCTCTGCACCTTCATTTTTCCAGCCCTCTGTGGCCCTGGGCAGCAGAGAACTTCTCTGTTTCCAGCCAGGACATTCAAGCTGGCCTGTTCACCCATATCTGAATTTGGTACTTGGATTTTGCAGATCAATATCTACATTTCTGTACCACCTACTTTCAACGTCAATGGGTCACAGTCAATCAGAAGAGATTTTCTACAAGCACCAATGGACAACAGCAGCCACAAGTGTTCTCCACGCGTTCTCTAATGGGGCAAAAAGCCCAGCTTCTCAGAGTCTGTTTGCTGCCGTAACCCTAGTTCCCATTAATATCTCCCAGGTCTCACTTCAAATCTGGAATTGGACTCCTAAGAGGGGAAAGACATCATCATGAGATGGAGACCTGCTGTAGCCAGAGGCTTTCAGGGCTCTGTCAAGCAGAGCAGCCCTTCGGAGCCATCTCCCTCATCTCCTGCCACTTTCCTGTAGCTCAGCTGCCTGCAAGACCAAGTGGCTGGAAATGTGCAGAGTGCTCTGAATTGAGCTGTAAAGAATGAAGGTGAAGTTTTAAGCCGCTAGATTCATGGCTGGGATTTTTATACACACATAAAATATGAATCTCAGTTGTATACAAAGCTGAGCCCATCGTGCCAAAAGGATCCCAGTCAAGCAGGCCTGTAAAATGAAATCCTCTCGGACTAATTTAAGGAGACCTGAGCAATATAAATTCTGGCCTGCTCAAATGCAGGAAATAAAAAAAAAATCTGACTTGAATACAGGCTTCTCTCTCAATGCACTTGGCAGCCCCAGCGTGTGAACGCTGGGAACAAAAAAACAGAACAAGAAATTAGCTCTGGGGTTGCGAGAAAAACTGTTCCAGCTCCCCGTTTATACCAGTCTTGTGGGCCTAATGAAACCCTCTTCGGCAAAAATTTAACGCAGAGATAAACTTTGCAATAAATAAGAGTCGGTCGTATTTGCTGACTCCTGATGACTTTCCTGACCTGCACGGTCACTTCCACAGAGCTGTTATGCACGGAGAAAATGCTCATAAAGATGCTTCTTATAAAAGAAAATATTAACTTATCTGCCAGCTAGTGAACCTTGACTTGCACACCTTTATCTCCTCAGGCCTCCTCTGGTTTTAGTGGAGTAAGAGTCCCCTTCAACAAGCCACCTCCCTAGAGGCTAGAGAAGGACTTGCTTGCTCTGGTCCTGCTGATGAGTGTGGCTGGAGGAAAGTCACGGGGCTGGCTCTGAGCTTGCTCTGAGCCATGGTCACCACATCAGATGGTGCATCAGTTAGTTTATGGTCAGCCCTGGGCAGTCCATGGGTTGGCCAGGTGGGATGAGGCGTGAGTGAAATAAAACATCCATGTCCCCTTTTCTTAGGCAGGGCACCGGGGCAAGAGGAGCTGAAGTGACTTTGCTCAAGGTCAGGGAAGAAGCCCAAAACACACCTGGGAAACACACCCAGATCTCCCAGCAAGGGCTGGAGATAACATCATCCTTCCCAGCAAAATAAGGAGCCAGATAAAAACATCTAATTACAGGTTTATAAATGCCTTAGCTGAAAATACTGCCTCCTTTTTCTAGAGAATATGGCTGAATTTTTTGGAGGGCAGGTAGGAGAAGCAGCATGTAGACTTACCTTGGATTGTCTGCCAACTCACTGGGGCCAGAGCAGTTCTTTGGGTCTGTGCTGCCAGCCTCATGGTACAATGTATGGCAGCTCCCTCCCAAGCAAAACAGCCTGGGGATAACTTGAGTGAGGTGGGTACAGCTGTGCTGCAGTTGATGATGCCCCCTCAGCACCTCTAGAGTTCATATGTCCCATGGTCTCCTCACTCCAGCGCTGTCACCATCTCTCCTCCCTCCTGTGCCCAGGTTCCTATTCTCTATGCCAATGCCACCACCTCATGCCACAGAGGCCTGAAGTGAATGGGAACGTTGGAGAGGCTTTCTGTAGCTGATCAAAAGCATAAGACATCCATCAAAACTATACAATAATTCAGGGCATGTCCTCCAGTGGCAGGATGATATGGTAGCAGTTTTTCTGGGGTTATTTTTCCAAGCTTTCTCCATTAAAACAAACAAACAAACAAAACCCAAGCAAACAAAAAAAACCCAAACCCCAACCAAAACAAAGCACAAAACCAAAACCGAGCATTAGCCAGGAAAACACTCCCTAATGAACACATCAGCTTCAGCTCCAAAGCTGAAGGCGACTTCCAGCCCACACCATCTTCATTCCTCGGGGCTTCAGAGAAAGATCTCCTCTTGGGCAGCCAAGTAGCAATTGGGTCACAGTGCAGGATTATCTGCTAGTAACAAGCTGCAAATGTGCTCTGGGACCAGTGATTCATTAATGCACTTCATGGTGACATATGAACCAGAACCCGAGGGAGCCTTTATTTCTGCCCTCTCTATCCATTCAGTTGAAAGACAAGGAAAAAGGTTCCAGCACTGCACTGATTTCTAACACTGATCAAATTAGTGCTACCCTACAACTAAGGCAAGTAATCAAGGACATTGGGGAGAAGGTGAGGTTTGAAGTCTAGCAAAACCCTGGTTATCCGAGCAATGTTGCAAGACAAATCCTCACTGTTAATGGGGACTAGGAGGAGAGAGGACTGAAGAGGCATGGAGGGATGCTTTACAAGATGACCATGCTGCAGGGAACCTGTTATGGACCCTCATGGCCATGGCTACAGGGTGCCAGCACCTCCATCCATCCCTGCACAGGTCTCCTCCATCCTCCCCCAAAACCCTGCCCACTTTCCCCAAGGTGACAGTGGCCAGTGGTCCTAGGGACTAGGAGAATGGATACTCTTCTGGAGAAGTGCAGTTTCTCTAGAGACACATTGCCCACCTGCACCACATACCACCACCCCACTGATTTATTAAAAAAAAATTGAGATGGAGAAGCAAAAACTATCCTGATAGCAGGAAAACTAATACCCACTGCCTGCAGAAGACTGCACAGGTTGAGTGCACTGAAGGCACACAGACCATGCCATGATATTTTTGTTTTAATGCCCGTTGCTAAAAATTTCCAAGGTGGCACACATACACCCTTTCAGACCAAAGCCTGGGGGATTCTCAGGAAAAGGCCCTTCTCTGACACAAGGAACTCTCTGAAATGCACCGGGAACATACATCTGAGGCTCAACAAGTATCTCAAAAGCCATTGTCTCCATAGCAAGGCCAGAAGGCATCCCCGGCTCCACTGGGAAAATCCAGAGCTACTACAGCCATATGACAAAATTGGAAGCAGCAGGGCTTACCCTAAATACTGCCCATCATGCAGATGAAAGGAGTAGCACCAACATACAGGGAAAACAGAGCCAGTGCTGTGCAAGTACAGTCTTCACCAATTTAACATTCCTGCAGGAGCTTTAAAAGTTTTATTTCCTGACTTTTATGCAATTTGATCCTTAACCATAATGCTTCATTGACTTTATCTTATTTTTTTTTTTTCCCTCCACACTCCCTATATCTCTGGGTTATTAGAGCACTGCACCAGGGTGGATTTGCATCTGGTGAGACCCAGTGCAGCCTCACCAAAATCCACAGGAGCTCCCTACCTGGACCACAGTTCAGATCTATCCCAGAGGTTTTGGCAGTGGGGCTCTCCCACAGTGCCTAGCTTGTGTGCATGTTGCACTGCCCTTTCCGATGTGGGACCTGCAGGGGGTAAAAGCTGCCAGCATTTTTCCATTCCCTCCTGATCCAGCAGATGCTGCTCTCCCATTACACAGTGTCACCCCAAGTTAGCTGCAGTGGGAGATGGGGCAGCCACCCCTTGGACACAATCCTGAGATCCATCTGAGCCTCACAGGTGACTGCAAGGCTGAAGAGGTTGGCAGCAGGTCCACAGGGCTGAACCATGCTGCCCCTCCACCCCAACTGACCACAGCAGGACACACACCCTATCAATACAGTGAAAAGGTTAATGGGATTGCCTCTCTCCAACTCTACCACAGTAAATGAGGGATTTATAGCAATGCTAAAATACTGACCTCTATCTGTTTTATGCTGATCATTAACTAAGATTATCTCACACCAGAGATTTGCTATACCAAAGAGCACTGACATCACTAACTGCTATTAAGTGTATTATACTTAAACTCTATAAAGGGGAGCAAAAAAACCATTGTCAGCAGCATAGGGAAAAGGCACATTACCAGACACGCTCAGATTATATATATACTAAAAAAAAAAAAAAAAAAAAA